>CANXYI010737579.1:0-11319 GCA_948208565.1 Hura crepitans
AGGCTTTCTTTTCAAATTAGTATAGGACTTATGTCTATCTATTATAGCTTTTAGCTAATCTTTAATGACTTTAACTTTTCCTCTATATCTTTAATAAGATCCAGTCTAATAATTTAGTTTCTCCTAATTCTATCTAGCATAATGAAGTTTTGCATTTCCTCCCATATAGACCTTTATAAGGTGCCATTCCCAAGTTTCCCTGATGGCTGCTATTATATGTGAATTCTGCTAATGATAAATATCTATCCCAATTGCCTTTAAATTTAATGGCATAGCTTCCTAGCTTGTACGCAAGTACTTGAGTCACCGGTTCTGATTGGCCATTTGTATGTGGGTGGAATGCCATGCTAAAGGTGAGTTTGATTAACTAAGGACTAATATAGCTTTTTTTAGAATTTAGATCTAAACCTTAAGTCTCAATCTAAAATAATGGATGTTGGTACACCATGTAGTGTAATGATTTCATCAATATCCAACTGTGTAAGGTTCTCTAAGTGATAGTCCATTCTCATAGGGATGAAATATGAAGTCTTAGTCAACCTATTAACAATCAACATATTGCATCACATTTGTTCCATGTCATGGGTAGCCCTATTATGAAAACCATTGTGACCTTTTCCCATTTCTAGTATTGTTATAGGGTGGAGCTGTCCTGAAAGAACCTGGTGTTTAGCTTTCACTTACTAGTAGGTAAGGCACCTAGTTACATACTCAACTATATCCTTCTTCATTCTTGGCCACTAGTAATAAAGATTCAAGTCTTGGTACATTTTTATGCTTTCAAGGTGCATGGCATAAGGGGAACTATGCATTTCTTACAATATTTACCTCTTACTGTTCTCTCCGTTAGGTACATATAGACTGTTATGATAATATATCATCAATCTATTTTAATTTCATATTTAGTTGGCTTTCCCTTTTTTATTAAAGCCACTATATGATAAAGTTGTTCATCAGTCTGATATGCTTCTTTTACTTCCTAAATTAGGTTAGGTTTTATTTGAAATTTAGTTAGCAAGGCTCTATCTTCTTAGTATTGTAGCTAGACATTCATTGCCTTGAGATTGCATAAAATCTTCAGGCATAAACATGTACCACCATAATCACCTTACTAATGTGGTAGTCAATCAAACAATTATAGTCTTTTATTAGCTCTATCCATCTTTGTTGCCTAAAGTTTAGCTTTTTTATGTTAGGAAAGTATTTTAGGCTTTTATGTTTTATATAGATATAACATCTCTCAATATGTAAGTAATGCATTAATATTTTCAAGGCAAAAATGATTGATGCTAATTCTAGGTCATAGGTAGGATAATTTCTCTTGTGGGGCTTTAGCTATCTAGATGCATGAGGCACCACTTTACCATGTTGTATAAGTACACATCAAAGCCCATTATATGAGGTGTCACTAGAGATAACAAACTCCTTCTTGTGTTATGGTTGTGTGAGGATTGGAACTTTTGATAGCATGGCTTTTAATCTTTGAAACTCTCCTAGCCTTTTTGATCCTAGATAAATTTCACATCTTTTCTCAATTGGCATGTCATGAGAGCAGCAATCATTGAGAATTCGTTGACAAACTAGCTATAGTACCCTACCAATCCTAGAAAGCTTCTAATCTCTCTCACATTCTTTGGAGGTTTCCATTCTAGCATAACTTTAATTTTACTAGGGTCTACCCTGATTCATTTAGCTGATACTACATGTTCTAGAAATGCCATTTCATTTAGCCAAAATTCACACTTACTTAACTTGGCATATAATTGCTTCTCCCTTAGTGTTTGTAATACTAGCCTGAGATGGTGCATATGCTATTCTCTAGTTCTAGATTACACTAAGATGTCAACAATGAATACCACTATGAACTTGTCTAGGTATGGTTGAAATATCTTATTCATCAGCTCTATGAAAGCTATAGGAGCATTAGTTAGCAAAAATGGCATCACTAGGAATTCATAATGTCCATAATTGGTGTAAAAAGCTATCTTCAAAATGTCAGATTCCTTTTATTTGGAGTTAATGATAGCTAGATCTCAAGTTAATTTTTTAGAAGACACTAGATCCTTTCAACTGGTCAAACATATCATTAATTCTAGGTAGTGGGAATTTTTTCTTTATAGTCACCTTATTGAGTTGCCTATAATCTATGTAGAGCCATAATGAGTCATCGTTCTTCTTTACAAATAGCACTAATGCTCTCTAAGGTGAAACACTAGATCTGATAAACCCTTTAACTAACAGCTCTTGTAACTACACTTTTAGTTCTTTTAGCTCTACAGGTGTAATTCTATGAGGAACTATTAATATAGGTGTGGTGCCTAGGTACACGTCAATAGCAAACTCTATCTCACATTCTAGTGGCAACCCTAGTAATTCCTCTTGAAAGACATCAAGGAATTTACCACTATTGGTATTTGACTGACATCATAGCCTTTTGTTTGGTATCCATTACATGTGCTAAGTATACCTGACAACTTTTTTAGACTAGTTTCCTTGCAACCACTATTGAGATCACATTAGATAAAAAGTCTATTCTCTCACCCATTACTATGATTTCCTCTCTTTCTACTATTTGGAGAGTAAGCCTCCTCTAGTTGTAATCTACTATTATGAGATGTCTAGATAACTAGCCCATTACCAATATGACATTGAATTTATTAAAGGGTAACTTAATCAGATTAGCAAGAAAGGTGTATCCTTAGATATTTAAATAATAATCTCTATATACTCAATTCACTATTATGTGTTGTCCTATTGGGTTACTAATCATGATTTCAGTATCTAGAGGTTCTAACTAAATGCCTCTATCTTAGGCTACTATGGTGCATACATAAGAGTTTGTGGACCATGGGTCTACTAATGCCAAAATAAAGGAGTCAAAGAAGTAAAAGGTACCAATAATCACATCAAGAGAATCTATCTCTTCTCTAGCCTAGATTGCATATTGACATGCTAGCACACTCACCTTAGTCCTCCAACTTGCCTCTAGTTAAGGCAACTAATTAGTTCCTACTCTCTCTGCCTTAATCTCTTTCTAACTCTGAGCTAGAGTAGATAAAGAAGCCTGGAGCTTGAAGGCATCATTTATGTTTAGCCTCAATATGAAATCCTTTTATTAGTGGCCTTTGGAGCCACTTTTGTAGTAGACTCCTAGGATTTACCTTGAACATATGCCTTTATATCTCCTACCATATATGCCACATACTAGAAATGCACCCCTTACAATGGAAATAAGAGCACTTGTAGCTAGCCTCTACTACTAAAGAGGTCTAATCTACCTTGTTGGGCCTGATCTCTAGGAGGGAACTAAACTCTATGGTGCTGAAGTGTTGGGGCCTCTTTTTTACTGCTTGATAGGCTCTGATGATGAGCTCACCTAGCATGCTATGAAAGACCCATTCTTCTAGAATTTCTCCCATCTCTTTTTGAGTATGCCCTCTATAATATATGCTATAACAACTAGTGTAAAAAACTCATGTATCTTGTTTATTGCTACATGGTGTCTGATATCTATATTGAGGCCCTTCTCGACCCTTCTACACCTTTCCTCCTCAATAGGCACAATAGCTACTGTATATCTACTGAGCATTGAAAACTCCTATCTTCCACCAATGAAAGCCTTCTTATTTTAGTAGGGATATGGCATAGATTAGGCTTTCTTCTAGCATACACCTCAGCTGCTCTAATATTCTCACTTTTATTTCGAGCTAGTACTCTGCCTTTGCTAAATCATCATTGTCTATTTATAGAAAAACAATCATCCAATCTATTTCACAATCTCAATATAAGTTTTTAGGAGGGCCTATGGTACTGGTGCCTATTATGGTATTGTTGGTAAAGGAGGAGTGATAGTTGATGCAACCTATCTGAATATGTCAACCATCTGCTATATTAAGTCTAGTTGTACTTGCATCGACTGTGTAGGTTATGTAGGTTGTAGAGGTTATGCTAGAGCTGGTTGTGCTACATCACAAGGTGTAAGTACTACTGAATATACTAGCTCTTATATAATAGTAGAGGTATGACTTTTTATGTCTTCCATGCCAATAGGTGACCTCTACTCACTTATCTTCAATCTATACCAAGAAATAGAGATTAGCCTTAAGCAGTGTAGTGTAGTGTGATATATGTACATATATAAACACTATGGCACTCATTTGTAGCTTAGGAATGCCTAAACTAGGCTCTGGTATCCCCTAATGTGACACTCCTCAATTGGCATGATAGCTAAATCTGAATGAGAGATGGCACATTGTGACACCTCCTACCCGAATCATTGCCAATCTAAAGAAGAGATGTCATGTTAACCAATTATGCCATTATCTTTTTATTATCCACTTGTATACTAACATCATGAGCATCCAGGTCCTATGTGTAGCTTTAAAACTAGTATTATGAATATTAAAGTCAAAGATCCTACTGCTACATTTAGACAGAAATCCAAAAGCATAACAGTTGTCTAGTAACATATCTTGAAATAAACTTGTGAAAAATGCACTTTAATAGCATTCATAACCTCAAACTCAATCTCTTGTGTCCTTCTAACCCTTTAGTACTATCTAACAACACATAGCATCATCAGTCACAACAAGCATTATAATCTCAATATCCCTTTGTATCAAGCATACATTAGATAGAAACCATATACTACTAATGTCCATTTATATAGATTACATAATTAGTATATTTGATAACTTTTGCATACATAACACTAAACTAGACCCACACCTACATACATACATATGAGTGCCACTATCTATGTTACATCACCCAAAAAGATATATATAAATATATACCAACTAAGAGTCTATCTGAGCTGCACTATTATCTTGAGGCTAGATCTGAAGCTAAACTTATCTACAACCTACACATGAAGAAAACGTGATGCATTAAGCATAATGCTTAGTGGTGTATTTGATAAAATATGCACACATATGTACATGCATTTATGACATGCATACATTAATAAGTAAGCATGTCATTTATCATTCATGTTGATTCTTTATCTATTTTATTACTAGTTAATTGACTGAAGTTGTTATCTTATCACCAGTTATGTGTATTTATAGGCCTATGTGTATTCAACTTATTCTTATATGTCTATATGCCTTGATAAAATTACCTGCATTAATTAGGCAAATTAATTATGACATAAAGCTAAGTTACTTCCATTTTGTTTAGTTAATACTTATCACTATTTATGTAATCATTTTTTGACTTGTGTTACATTTATGGCATTTACAATTTTAGCCTATATTTGGAAGACATGTATCCAATTACTAGATAACAAGATCATGTTGTGCAGTAGTCTGCATTTTAGATCTCCATATTGCTTCACCAATAATAATGTACATTGGTCATATTAAACCTCACTGGTGACCACACCCATTTAAGATTATGTGCGGTGGTTCTGTCAGACCTCCTTACAGTTGCACCCATATGAAAGGGATTAAATGAAATCAAATAGCAATATCATCAATAGACAGTGACCATGAGGGTCTAAATACTGACCACACTAGTCTTAACACTGACCACAAAAGTCTTACTATAGTGAGCTAAAGGTCTATAATCAAACACTAAAGTGCCCTAACTATTATATCACCGAGTTGATTGGTTAGCCTATCGAGTAGGTTGTTGACCATATATGGGTTATTCTCTTTTAGATCTTATTATTTATGCTTGACATGATCGATAGTCATAATCTTGTTCACTTTATAGTATCTTATCAATATTATGTTACATATATCATATTACGAGTTTTATAATGCATATGGTCTTTCCCATTGTCATTCCACATTAGCTTGCTCATATTGCCTTTTTCATTATATGTGTTACCACCATATCATTTACCATTCACATACTATTCCTTAACATGATTATGCCACTATCCATTGTCACCAATATATTTATGTATGCACATATCATGTCTTATATACATTATGATGCATACATGCATTCGTCATGCATTACACATACATCATTTTTATTTAATCAACAATGCACAATCTTAGTATAATTTATGTCATTTATTCTATGCCATTACATCGCAAATATCATCCATTATACAACAATTTCAAAAATTCTAACTATGTCCCTAAAATTCCATACTATGTTAGGTAATTTCAATTTTCCATATTTAACTCATTTTTCTTCCATTTTTCATTCATTTTATTCATTAGCATTCATTAACCCTTAAAATACTCTAAGAACAAATTATAAGGTTATCCTAACCACTAAATACATGAAACAATAAATGCATATCATTATGGAATTCACGCAATTTACACTACAAGGCATATATTTTATTAAATACACTTATAGAGATGTTTTACAATGTCCTCAATTGATTTCACAGCTTCTCTTTGCCTTGATTCTCATCCCCTTTAGTATTCTCTAATTTTTATAATAGGTCACAAATTAGAAAATTTCCTAGAAAAATAGGTATACATCTAATTTTGATAATAAAAGCATATTCATAGTCTAGAGCATCTCTTATTACGTAGAAAAATTCTTGGTGTTCAATTTTGAGGCTAGTTCAATTTAGGGGTTTAAAACCCTAAACTTTTAATTCTCTAATTTCCCCCTAAAACTTCTACTTCTCATGAAATTAAAGTTGGAATTAGACTCTAAATATCACAAGGATAGATTTCCATATAATATTTAAGGCTTTTTAGGGAATTTTAGGTGAAAAAAGAAAAATAAATGGATGAGAGAGAATGGTATCAGGTGGCATCAGCCTAAGGGAGGTAGAGGAGGAAAATGGGTGCATCTATCTAGGATAAACATAGACACACACAACCACATATATATTATGGTGATGGATGGCTCTGATCACACCATATGGTTATCAAATGGCCCTAATTAATCTAATATATGTTTTAAGCTTCAAAAATGTAAAATAAATCTTAGTAATCTTTAAAAATCTTACTTTTAGTGCCAAAAATTAAGGATAATGCACCCTTAAAATCTCGAGGCTAGATTCTAAAGGGAATTAGGCTAACTATTCATTCACATAATTAAGAAATTCCTATTAAATATCAATCGACCAAATAAAATTCCATTTTTATCACCATTGGACAATTTAGAAATTTTGACCTTTAGGGTATGCTATTTTTAGTTCAGTCTAGGAAAATCTCGAGTAATTCTTAGCTCGATGGAAACTAAGGTCAATATTCACTAGATATCGACGTAAAATAATTTATTAGTTTAGTGGCTAGTACTAATCACTTCATTTTCATCATTATTTTGCTCATCAAAGTTTTATGATTAGTACTCCTTTTTGGCCTTCTCAGAGTGACCTAGTTACTCGAGATACACTATTCATGCCTTAAAAAGTACTATTCACAAAACTTAGATTTTTGGGGGTTACGCTTCCCTTAGCCTTTCTCTTCCTTGCCTCTTTTTTTTCCATCCTCTCTAACACCATAAGTCAAGTATAGAAACACACACATAAGAACTCAAATAAGATGTAGAAAAATAACAAATGCTTAAATTAAATTATGGGTTTTTGCTTGATTACCTTGGAAATCCAAGGCTTAAGGTGCCAAAATGAAGTCTCTATAACTCGTCAATTAGTCAGAATGAATGTACAATTTCTTTTAAGAAACTAAAGGAAGTGTTTGGGATATTTATAGCCTTGGGATGAATGGCTTAAATCTATAACTTAAATCCCATCTAATGGCTTTTATAGCACTGAGCTAAAAATAATTTTCAGTCCTTATAAAAATAGTTTTTATGTAATTATATCCCCAAAGGAATAAAAATCTAAATTTTTTTATTTTTAAGAAAACATTTATTTACTTTAAAATCCCAAAAATATTTTTATTATTTTTTATGCACACACATAAATTAATTATTTTATCATTTTGTTCTAAGCCATATTTTCTTGGCATCGCATTATTATTATATCATTTGAGAGAATTAAATTAAAGTCTAGGGAAATAAAGATTTTTGGTGTTTAACTTAGAGAAATAAAAAGCCAAAGGAGTGAAATTTTTATTATTTCATAAAAGTTACTCAAATTTTTCTTTTTTATCCTATTTGGTTATAGTTGAAACATGAAAAAGGAAAAAAGAAAAAGAGATAAAGGGAATGGGAGTGGGTTGAGTTCTATTACACCATATCTAAATTGTTATGTTAGAATGAAAATTATTGGCTGTTTAATTTGTCTAAAAGCTAATGCATGATCGATTAAAGTAGAGTGAAGGTCTATAGTGCTCTAACTTTGGTGCATCACGAATTGAGGCAAAATTGACCAAATGAAATTAAAAGCAAGCAGTAAAAAAAATGAGGTCAAATATAAAGGAATAAAAGACTACTAAAATTATAGCAAAGTATAAGGATCTAATAAAGCATGTGCATTTCTCCTATGCTAGCTATTGAAAATGGTAGGAGGTTAATATCTAGTGACAAGTGTATGTCTATAACACTTGAGTTGTTAGTGGTAATAAATGATAAAGAAATATAAGGAGGTAGAAATTTCAAATGATAAAAATAAAGAGAAAGTCGTGTGATGTGTTTTCAAGCATGAAAGGATTCTTTTAAAGGAGAGGGATTATTTTTGAGTATGTGCTCTACTTCTTTCCCTATTTTCTATGTTAATTAGATTAATTAATTATTTTCTTATTATTCAACATTTTCCTTTCAAGTTAAATCTAACATGAAATAATTGAGAATTAAGTGGTAGTAAAATCCTATAACGTTAAGTATAATAATATACAATATATAACCAAGTGGTGATAATTAAGGTTATAACTTGAAAACTTCATTCATAATGCAAATGCTTTAGACTAATGTGATAAATGTAACCAAGCAAATGGGAAATTTGTGATCAAAGTTTCAAGAAACATTTCCTTCACCTTCTAGACACAATGACTATGTATTTACATAAAATGACATTTTACATGTTAACATATAACTAAGACTAGTATTTATAAAGGGAAACGAGATGGATATAAGTAACCTTTTATAGATATTTAAGCATAGAAGGTTTTTCGATATATAAATTGTATGTTATGTATCATTAATTTTTAGACTATGGAAATAACCATATAATGCCAAAAGGCATTTGAAAATATTAAAGCTTCCTTAATGTCACCCCCTACATTATGACACCATAACCTAGGAAACCCTTTATACTCTATTTGGTGATTGAAAAGAAGCAGTAGGTTAATGCTTACACAAAAAGATGATAAAGGAGTAAAAAATGTAGTTTATTATCTTAGCAAAAAATACCTAGCATATGAGGTCAAATATCTCGAGGTAGAAAAGACATTTATTGTTGTGGTATTGATCATTAAGAAATTAAAGCATAACTTCTTATCCCATAAGGTAATTGTAGTTAACAAATTGGATCCCTTAAAATGTCTACATTCAAGTTGGTAAAATTGATGGTAATTTTTGAAAAACATGATATATAATATGTCACCCAAATAACAATAAAAGGAAGAGTTGTAGTTGAATTCCTTACTCTATAATCTATCATGGATGATTCAAAGTGGGAAGTAAAATTTCTTGATAAACATTTAGGTGTAATAAGTGTTTAAGGATGGCAAACATTCTTTAATGGGGCAAAGGTCTAATTTTATTACCAACTGAGTGAGAACCAATTTTTAGGGTGAAAAAGCTCAAATTCAAGGTAATAAATAACATGGCTAAATATGAAGCATGTTTACTCATTTTAGAGTCCTTAACGGCTCTAGGAGTAAAAGATGTGGAAATATAGGGAGATTTCATGCTATTCACTCATCAAGTAAAAGGAAAATGGGAGATAAAAAAAAGATAAATTAAATTTATATGTTGAAGTAGTTAATTGGAAAAGACAAATGTTCTCTGCATGCAATTTCACTTAATTCCTGAGGAAGAAAATCAAATGGCGGATGGACTAGCAAGTTTAGCGTATCATAAATGGAAGCTAAAATCACTCCCAATAATAATCACTTTATCATCTTTGCCTTTCTATAAGTTGAAAGAAATAAAAGTTTCATGAAAAAATGAGAATGAGGAAAGGCATCTATCGTATCATGACATTTAAAGTTACCTTAAAAAAGGAGATTTTCCTAAAGGAATCAATGATAAGGAGAGAATGTCATCAGACTAACTTGCATCCCAATTCTTATACTTTAGTGGGCAATTCTATAAGAAACAATCAAATAGAGTTCATCTCAGGTGTCTAGATGAAAAGAAAGCTAAGGAAGTCATGAAAGAGATACTTGTAAGGACATTTGTACCACACATGGATGGTCGTGTTTTAGGAAAAAGGGATACTAAGGTAGGGGTATTATTAGAACATTATAGAAACATAGTGCTTTGAATTTGTCAAAAGACATCATAATTGCCAAACTCATGTCAATCTCAAACATTTACTACCTATCAAATTATGCAATCTATCATCACTATGGCCATTCTTAGCATGGGGAATTGATATTATAGGAGAAGTAAGACCTAATTCTAATGGGCATAAATTTATTATGGTCATCATAGACTATTTCTTTAAATGTGTAGAAGCACAATCCTTTAGTTAAATAAGGTTGAGATAGCTATGGAAATTCATTAAAAATCAAATCATCTGTAGGTATAAAGTGCCTCATCATGTAATAACTAATAATGGTGTCCAATTTCAAGGAGAAATAAAAAGTTTATATGAGAAGTATGGAATTTAACACCATAAGTCATCTCTATATAGACCTCAAGCCAATGGATCTATAAAAGTAGCTAATAAAACTATAAAGAAGATATTAACTAAGATGATAGAAAGTTTCAAAGACTAGGTAGAAAAATAACCTTTTGGTATTTAGGGGTTATAGAATGACTATTAGAAAATCCATGGGTGAAACACCTTATTCTTTGGTGCAAGGGACAAAAGTTATATTGTCCATCGAATTAAGAATAAATTCCCTAATGTGTAACACCCCCTACCCATTTCTATAGGAAAAAGGCAAGGTGTGCTAGTTCTCATGAGGTCATCCATCCTTGGATTTCCCTAAGGATCTTTCATTTAACTTTTGCCCAAGTTTGACTAACATTGACCAAGTCTACCCCTTATACATTTTTGTTTATTTATCATTTTATTACTGCATATTTTATACTATTAAATCATCCTCATAGGGCTACTAGATATTTATAGATACTCAGGCAGCATAACGACTATCTGGGTAACAAACCCCGTGTTAAACCTGCTAGAAAATCACTTTTAAAGACCTTTCACCATTACCGCTCATATCTAGATCCTGCTAGTCCTCCCAATCATCATCACATAGTAGCACACATATTAAGGAACATATGGTCTCAAACCTACCAACACATAGGTGTAAACAAGTA
>CANXYI010737615.1:0-10526 GCA_948208565.1 Hura crepitans
GCCCACAAAAATCATATTTCACTTTAAATTGAGGAAAATTTTAAAAATTATTGAAGACTTCTAAAAATACTCATTTTTATTTTAAAAATCCTCGATTAGGCTCAATTATGGCCTCACAAAATTTCAAGCCTTAACTCTAATGGCAAGTAGGTGTACTATTCACTCACTATAATAACAAATTTCGAAAAAATATCAAACGACCTCAGAAAATTAAAATTCCTCTGCCAATGAACTCATTAGAATTTCTAACCTTCAAGGTATGCTATTTTTAGGTCTGTCTGAGCACATGCCGAGTTATTCTCGGCACAACCCTAGTTTATGTTACTATTCACTAGTTTTTCACCTGAAATGAATTATTGGTTTTGCTAAATTTTTAAATTAATCCATTTTCCTTGTTTTTTAGCCAATCAAAGTTTTATGACTAGTACACACCTTTATTGGCCTTACAAAGTTATCCCGGCTTCCTAGGAATATTATTCAAGCCTCAATGGTACTATTCATAAAACCTCAATCGTCGAGAGTTACACCAATAGTGCTTTAAATCTGTTGATATAGGCTTTATATTCTATGATATTATTTATTAGCTTATACATTAGCTTTTTAGCCAATAAGAACTTTTACCCATATTGTGTTATCAATATCACCCCTGTGCCTACCCTTCTATTATTGGCTACTCTATATTTACTTTCCTTATATATTAATTAGGGATAAGTCTTCATTCAAAAATTCATATTCCATCACATCACCTTTAATTAGATGATTAGCTAAGAACTTAGCTGTCGTAAGCCCTCGATCATCTCTGTCATTATGTACTGGATGTCAAATTCTTATAACAAAATAAGCCATTTACATATTAGTCCAATTAAAAAAGGTGTGATCTATAAATACCTTAATGGGTTATGGTTGGCTACTGCTTGAACTATATAAGATTGGAAATAATGCTTGAGTTTTTTCGAATCCTATACTATTGCTAGACATATCTTCTCCATTTCTACATACTTCACCTCATAAGAAAGAAACTTCTTACATAAGTTATAAAAGGCATATTCTACTTTAAAATGCCACCATTGCTCCTACTAAGTTTTCCTTTATAGATAAGAATAATAATAAAGTCTTTCATGACCTTAGTGGTTGAAGAATAAGTGAATTTTCCAAATACTCTCTAATGGTATCAAAAGCTTTTTGACAATTATCATTCCATGTAACTGGTTTATCCTTTCTTAAAAGCTTGAAACTTCAACTCACATATGGTAGTGAGCTTGGTAATGAATGGACTGACATATTGAATTCTGCCTAAAAAACCTCTTATCACCATTTCTTTATTTAGCAATGGCATTTCTTTGATAGTTTTGACTTTGTTAGGCTCTATTTCAATCCCTCTTTTGCTTACTATATAGCCCAAAACCTTTCTTGAGGGTACTCTAAAGACACACTTCTTAGGGTTTAGTCATAGATTGTACTTGTTAATCCTTTGGAAGAATTTCTTCAAAGCCTCAAAATACCTTTCTCTAGTAGCAGACTTGATCATCATATTATCCACATAGACTTTAACTTCTTTATGGATTAAATCATCTAGTACCCTTATGGCCATTCTTTAATAAGTAGCCTAGGCATTATTCAATCTAAAAGGCATGACCCTATTGTAGAAGGTACCCATTTAGTGATAAAAGTTGTTTTAATTTTGTTGGCTATTTTGTTTAAAATTTTATTATAGCCAGCATAACTATCTATAAAACTTTACATTATACACATGGCAGCACTATCGATTAAAACATCAATATGTGGCAAAGGAGGTCATCTTTTAGATAGGCTTTATTTAGATCTCTAAAATATATACACATTTAGACCCTACCACCTTTCTTAGCAATAGGTACCATATTGGCTAGCCATGTCAGATATTTCACCTCTTTTAGGAAATTAGCCTATATTTGTTTGTGCACTACCTCTTTGATCTTCTTAACCTATTCTAGTCTTGTCCTCATCAGTTTCTTTGTCACTAATTTTGTAACTGGATAAGTATGGATGGCATGTTCAATAATCTCCTTATCGACTTTAGGCATATCTTTGTAGGTCTAAGTAAAGACTTTTTCATATTTTTTTAAGTATTCTCTCGAATTTTTTTCTCTTCAGAAGTTATATCATATGCAATTAAGATCTCTTTAGGATTTTTGTTATGCCAAGATTAAATAAGGGTAACATTGATTGAATTAATATCAAATATGTTGTGCATGTCATGATTATCATTATGGATGATGCAATCAGATGAGACATCACAAAAATAAGTAAAATGGTTAATTTCATTAACATAAGAAATAGGGACATCATACTTAAATAGTTCTGGTACATAGATAACATTAGAATAATCTACTAAGGTGGATACTTTGCCTTCTTCTTATGTATAGGGCAAAAGTTAGAATCTCCTATTTGGGTTCTTGTTCTAAGTCATCCAAGTTGATCATGACCTCTTTATCCAAAAATCTAAAATTATCTTGACTTTACCTATTGGCCAGTTAAATATGTCACTGAGTATCTTAAACTCGATATTACTTTCCCTTTGACTATTAACGGTTTTAGTCCCCTGTAATATCTGATGTCTTCTAATGCTAGAACAAAATTTCCATCCATCATTAGAATCCCTTTAACCTTTCTTTAATTCAATTCTCCTAGCCCAGGGGTATAACCCAATCCTTTGTAGTCTTTTTATCCCTTCAACTGGATAGTGGCTACTATTCCTTGTGAATCATTTCCCAAACTAGCATATGGCAAGTAATTCATCTTCTTTATCATAATTATTAACTTATGATCAACACATCATCTTCTAAAAAGATCCTACCATATGAATCCCATTGAAAGGTTGGTTAGTTATTCTAACATCGATACTTGATTCTCCCTCAATACTCTAATAGTCATTATCTCACTATTGTGTGGGATCTTAATGATTTGATGTAGCATCGATGGAAGTCCCCCTAATTTGGGAAATTAGAGTCTCTCTAACAACAAAGGGAAATTGGTTGGGATATCAAGAATTACAAACTCCACATAATCAATTATGATCGATTTTAACCTTGACCTTAAAGGTCTCATATGCTTGTCTTTTAGTGTTGTCATAGCCATCATGTTAAGCTTCGATTACTAATCATAGAATCTTTTATACCATATGCAACTTGCTTGAGATGATAGACATTAATGAGGGACCCATCATCATCCAAATTGTATGCCATATGCTTTTCATTTACTTAAGCTTTGATATATAGAATATGGTTATGATAACACCCATTGGGTGGAAAATCAGTACTAGAAAAGGTAACTACCTCTTTTCATTCACTTTTCACAATCTCTAATAACTGGAATAGAGATATAATAGTTGACACCATAGTAACACACAATGCATCTACTACTTTCTAATGATATAGAAGGGATCACCTTAAAAGATCCTAAATAGAGATCTAAGTAGGTGTCTTTTTTAGCTATTTTATTATAGTAGCATTATCTTTTTTCACTTTTGTTTATCATAAAGAAAGCAAATATTACCCCTTTGTCTACCTCGGGGACAACTTGGCCATTTCTAGTCATAGCTTAGCTTCTCTTTCATCATTATTGGGCTTCTATTCACTATTCCAATTAACCTATAAGTCTCAAAATTCCTTTTTGCTCACTATCACTATCAATCGCTTGTATATTGGTAGCATTTACCACCCTATGCTTCCATTCTTCCTTGCTCTTCATTCGATAGCCAAGTGTTCATTGCCATATAAATCTTGCAATATATACCATTCTAGCATACCCAAATTCACCATGAATACCTATAGTGGTACATTTGAATAAGCACATTGTCCCTTTTACCTCTTCTCTATCGATCAAATCCTAAATTTAGTCCATCAAGGTGCTACCATTTTCTATATCATGATTAGGGTGCTAAAGGTAGTGCCAATATAAGTCAACCTTGTGATTAGGTTGTCCTTGATTTTTAGCTAGTCTGGATGGCAAGGGCTGAAGTTTCCCCTCCTTTTGAAAGCATTTTAAACACCAAGTCAAAAGCTTACCCAAATTTGATTAATGCTTTGTGGTAGTGTTTGATACCTCAGCAGTTTTGCTAGCTCCCTTATTATTACTACTTCCTATGGTTCTAACAAAACTATTATTTGTTCCTTTAAGATTGTCAAACCCCTTGCCACTTTTCTTAGCCTTAGCATACTCTTCTTCTAAATCAATGGCAATGTCTTTCAAAGATTTTTGATATTTGAGTCCCTTTGCCTTCAATCTGTCCTTTAAATAAGGGGCTTGTATTTCGAATTAATATTCTTATACAATTAACTGTGTTAGCTTTCTTCCTCATCTCTAAAATGCTTAGCCTACATCTTGTCAAATACTCCAAGAAGGTCTCATTGGATTTCTATTTTAAGAGCTTGAAATATTTCATTGTGACCTTTATGTGCATTTTGTAATCATATTGATTAATGAAAGCCTCAAACACTTTACTCTAGTCTTCCTTCACCTTTCTCTCGAGCCATGGCACTAGCTTATCACATTTCCTATAGAGTAAGGCTAAAGTATACAACTTTTTGCTTGGTATTTAATTTAGTGCTACTCATGAAAGTGGCATATTGCTTAACATGAGCCCTTGGATTTGTGGTTCCATCAAACTTAGGCAATTTAGGCATTTTCTATCATGCCCCGACTTTTGATCTGATTTACTCACACATAGAATGAGAATTTGAGGAAAATATGATGTATGGATAGAGTAAAGTCAGTTGGTATGAACAACAGTGTGAAAATCCACCGAGGAATATAACGGTCATTTTTCAACTTGTCAAGGGTAATTCTGGAAAAGGCTTATTTAAGGCTCATCAAAATATGGAACATGTATGGAAGAGATAGAAATATGAAAATAACTTGAGAAAAAATGTAGAAGTGTAAAAAAAATGAGGTTTGAGACCTGATCTCAGTAAATAGTACCACCACGCCGTGAATAGTACCACCCAAGCCTAGTTAAGGTTATTGAACTAAAAATAAGTACTAATTAAAAATGCTATGTAGTGAAATTTGGGAATCATTTAAGGTCATATAAGATGTTAAATAAGCAAAAGAAATTTGAATTGTAGTGTCTTAGTGAATAGTAACCTAGTTTTAGCTGAATAATAAAATATCTTAATTAAGTTTAGAAAAATCTAAAAATAGCACAATCTAATTGTCAAAAATTCACTGAGGTTGGAATTTTCTGACAATTAGAAGTAATTTATTTAAATTAATTAAAATGGTGATTTATTGGTTCAGTGGGTTTTACTCAGTCAAAAATTATAAAATTTGAGGGAGATGCTAATTAAAGTATTTTAGAATTTTTGGTAATAAGAAAGGAATTTATTGAAGCCTCTATCATTAAAATTGAATTTTTAAACACTAAAATACCCTAGATTTAATCCCCACCATTGGATTTCAAGTGGGATGATCTTGGCCATTGAAAGAAAGGTATATAAGGGTGGAAACATCTAAAATTGGTGTAGATAATTATAAGCTTCATCTTCTACCTCCACCATGCTTGGCCGAAAATTCTCTCAATCTCCCTAACTATGAATTTTCTCTCTCCTCAACCTAAAAATGCCCTTATAGCTCCCAAATCAAAGGTATAGAATTCATCTAACACATTCATAAAGCCTAATTATGGTGAGAAATAAGCAAAACAAGGTGAAATTAGAGAAATTCAAATACAAAGAAAGTTAGGGTTTCAAATTCCCTCAAGCAGTAATCTGATTATTTTCAAGGTTTATCAATTTTTTATGTTATTTTGGAAGCTAAAATAAGTGATTCTATTTTAAATTTGGAGTTTAGAGCTAGTAGGAATTTTCTATGAATTTTTCTAATGAAAAATGCATCATGTTTCTAGTGATTTTTAGAGGTGAGCATGGACTGATCAAATTAATGGTGTGGAAGGCTAATGGAGGCATAAGAAGTCATCTGTAATTGTATTCAATGAAAAATATACATATGTGTGTGGTTGTTGAATTTAAAGTGTATGTGTGTGTATGAAATTGCTTGATTTTATGTTTATGTAGTATTTAATGCATAATTATGGCATAAATAGGTTGTTTGAATGTATATAACATGATTTAATTTGGTAAGAGGAATAAGTTGAGTGTGTGAGATGAATATGGTCTAATGGTATGTTAATTATGTTAGTAATGGTTTATGGAATTAGTGTATGTAAATATGAATTTGGTGGAAATTAATGGCATACATTGAATAATGGATGATTTAAACAAGGTTTGATTGAATATAATATCAAGAAAATGAAATTATTATGTGTATATGGAGTATGGTGAAATTAATTTATGAGTGTATGATTTTATGAATTATGTATATTTAAGTTGAATTAAGTGATGATAAATAAATTAATTCAATGGTTAAAATGGTATTAAGTATAATATAAATAAGAGAGTTGAATACATAATTTGATGTACATGGCATGCATAATTTAGGTTTAACAATGTAATTATATTAATAAATTATAAAAAGATTAATTTAGGTGAGTAATGAATAAATATAAATGAATTTTAATATATACCAATCATATTGGTCCCAAAATATATGTTTAAGTATGTTAATGAATGAAATATTCATATATGTATAATTAGTGTTTAATAATATGTAGTTAATTTAGATTAGTATGGTATGGTTAAAAAAGTGATGAAAAATAAAGGAAGAAAATAATGTGTTCATAAATGAATCAATGTATATAAATATATAAATAAATAATTATTTCAAGTGTGTATAAGTACAAATACATGTGTTTGTGTGAATTATGTAAAGACATGAGCTTTTAATAATTATTAAATGGACTAAAAGATATTTGGAATAATAATTAAGAAAATAATAATAATAAATAAGATTTAAGTAAATTTATAAAATGGAATAAAAATTAAATAGGTAAGTTAAATTTATTATTAAGGTGGTAAATTAAATAAATAGATATTTAAAATCATATGTGTATATATATAGTCTAAGTAAATTATTAGATATAATATTATATTATATTATATTATAGTATAGTATAATCGACAATTGTTAAAAATGGTTTTAATTGTAAAATGTAATTTATTTGTTTAAGTAAAAGTGGAATTAATTAATGAGTATAAATATGAGTAAATAAATACATGTAAGATAATTAATGGAATATAATGGATAATTATAATATTAATTGAGAATAATGTTTCAAATTTATGTTAGAAAAATTTAATGACATTGATTAATTAGAAATTCATGGAATAATGTTGAGAATTATTTAAGAAAGTTGACAAAAAGGAAAATAATATGAGGAAGCTCGAGTTTGCAATTAATTACGAAAATAATAAATTTAAAGATTTAATGAGAAAGAAGTTATGAATGATAATACAATATAACAAAACTGAAAGATAAATTGAATTATTTTCTTATTGTAAAACAATAACATATTGTATATGACGAAATAAACATATCGGGACATGAATATTTCGTTACATTACATATATAATAATATGATGTCATTCTATGAATTGTATGAAGTATTTGTCGTATATGAATTATAATTCGATGAGATCATATGTATATGTTACGAAAGTGATAGCACCCCAAGTGTGCTAGGACATAATGATAATATCTCATGAATACGTAAGATTTATAAAGACGATTGAAATCACAGTTTAAAATAAGGTCAAGTTATAAAAAATAAGCAATATACATGACTCATGTAATTAAATTAAATTATAATAAAACTGTGACTAAGGCCCATATGAGTTAGATAATACACTGGATAGGTCGACCAGTCACCTAGGGAATAGACTAGCTACTAAGACACTTTGGTGTCATCTTTTTGTGATGGTTCATGAAAGTCATTACACATACATTTTGTCTTGGCACCTTGGTCCACAATGGCCATTGTACCTTACATTTCGTTATGATTTTATTATGATATTATATCATTATTTTTATATAGGTGCATCTATCAGTAGGTCCGATGGAAACACTGTACATATATTCATATGAGTGTAGCCACTGGGGAGGTTCAACAAGATTCACTACACAATTATTGATAACCCATTATACTGGTGTAGCAACCGCTAGGTGTAAAATGTGGACCACTACCCATCTTTATCCCCTTAGTCAAGTCATTGAGATTCTATTTGTCAAATATAGGCTACCTAAATTAATAAGCTAATAAAAGTATAAGCATTAAAAAGGGATAATTTATCAGTCAAACAAGAGTTACTTTAATGAGAAATCTTGTCTAATGAATATAAGTTATTTAACTTCGATCAAGTGAGAATTTGTCATGTAAGGAATAAAACATTTACTTAAGGAAATCACTGTGGTAATATAAGGTATCTATTCAATTACTAGAAATATGTTAAGTAATGAATAAAACTATGATGTTGAATACATAACAGATAGTCTATATAGAATTGGAAAATTAACATAAGTATAATAAATTGTATTGTGTTGTTCTCAAGTGAATAAAGGATAAGATGACACTTATATGGATTAATCAAGATGTTAATAAGTATCAAACCTGAATACAGCAACAATATGTATAAAAGATTGAGTCACAAATACTAACTAATAAAAAAATTATTCAGAAGTCTATTACAAGTAAAATGTTGAATCTCAAAAAGCTATCAATAAGAGAATTATCAACAAGACTATTAATGTTAATTATTGAAAATGAAATTACATATGTTGTGTGGGTTATATGCTTTCATTGCTAAATATATGTCAAACTCGTTATCTTATAAGTATTTATTTGCTGTGACATAAGAGTGTCATAAATTGTAAATGTTATTATATTCATGATGCATGCTTGTGTGCTTGTGTGTTATACTTATATTTTATTGAATACACCACTGAGCATCATTGCTCAGCATACTAGCTTTTACTAGTGTGTAAGTAGTAGACAAGATTTTAAGAAGCAACCTTAATCAGAGCAATGCAAGTTAATGAGTTTTATTTGGCATCACATGTGAATAGGTGAGTAACGATAGTAGATTGGCACTAATGTATGTGTCTAAATAGTGGGCTTAAGATTATATGATTACAAATATGTGTTTATGGTTAAGAGTGAAAGTTTTAAATATTGATTAACAAAAGTATAAGTAATAAGATAGTTTAGTTCTTGCGATGTCTTTCATTCGGATTCGACAATCAGATCGAGTAAGAAATGTTATTTGTGACATCCTATATCTGAACTGGCTATCGGTTGGGTATTAGGGCATTACATTTTCAACATAAAAGGCAACACTACTTTCAATTCTAGTGTCATATCATCTAGATCTATCCCCTTCTATAAGGTAAAAAGCTAAGTCATTACTTCTATCTTCTCCTCTAACTTCTTCATGGCTAGATCCTCTACCTTAGGTATAATAACCTCCTTTTTTTGCCTTCATCTTAAGAATATATTGGTTTTCATCATGTAAATGCAATGGAAGTTTTTAAATTTTTATGAAAACTATACAAAGATAATAGATCCAAAAGATTCAAAATTCATAAACAATAGAAAACATAATAGTGTTTTTTATTTTTGTCATTATTTATGAACTCACATTATTCATTTCCTTTAGCTTTTCTCATCAAGTTGTTGTAAACCATAGTGATCCTAACTGGAACACCTTTAAGGTATCCATACAATTAGCTTGAGATGAAAGGCTACAAGAATTTGTAAGTGCTAGTAAAAAATTCATGTGGATAAAGAAGAGAGGAAGAATGCATGTAGAGGGTCTTGTGTGTGGTGGCTATTCAGATTGCTTATGCATGTTCAAATATGTTCACTAATCACTAAAGATATATTAATACATCTTAAGATCCTCTTATACTAGATTATTAACACTTAAAATCTAACCTAGCCCAACCCTAAGAAGCCCACAAAACGAGCTTCTAACTAGGCCATGCATATAAGCCAAAAATTAGGCTTAAATGCATCTACACAGTTGGCCTATCTTGGCTGATTTTATATGGCTCAAAAAGGCCTTATAATTGATTAGTTAATGGTCTAATTTATAGCCCTTTTAACACTTAAAGGGTCCATTTAAATATAACCTAAAAATCACCTCAAATTAAGCCCCCAGGGCCTAATTCTCAAGAACCTTAGTTTCTAATTTTCTATATGCCAATTAGGCTCTAAGCCTAATTATTTATTCTTCTTTTTTAATTCATCTTGTAATGATATCTAATATCATTAAACCATTCAAATATTTTGAATCTCCTCTCACTTCTTTTTGTGTGTTACCTTATGAGTTTGCAAAGCATGTAGGCAGTGAATTAAAGTCCTTACCCAATTGGGACTCTTATGGTTTAGTCCCATTGAGTCCATAATTAATAATTCACTTATGTACAAGTCTTGAGAGGTTTCTAGCCAAAGATTAACATTACCTAGGTGTCAAAAAGCTAAGTGGTTTGACTTAACTATTTTTTATGCGAAACCTCAAGACCTAAAACCAGACTTGTAATTCACACAACTTAGGCTCTAAAAACCCAAATTAAGCAATTGAAAAAGATAGGATCTA
>CANXYI010737652.1:0-13003 GCA_948208565.1 Hura crepitans
GGATTAAGTCTTTGAGGATTTTGGTTGCCATATGCTAATAAGTTGCTTTAGCATTCTTTAACTCGAATGATATCACCTTATAGCATAAATTACCCTATTCTATAATAAAGGCTATTTTAACTTTACCTATAATTTTGTTTAAAATCTAATTATACCCAGTATACCAATACATAAAACTAATTATGCTTGCCATAGAGGTGTTATCAATGAAAACATCAATATGAGGAAGCAAAAAATCATCTTTCAAGCAAGTCTTATTTAGACGCCAATAATCTACACACATTCTAACACTTTTATCTTTCTTTGGTACTGAAACATTCATCAATCGAGTAGGCCATTTCATCTCTTCTAATAACTTAGCCTCAATCTGATTATAAACTTTCTTTTTGATCTTTTAAGCCTATTTTAGTCTCATACACCTTTTTTTTTGTTTCACCACTTTAACCTCTTCATAGGTTGGTATGGCATGCTCTACTATCGATTTATCTATGCTTAGCATATCTTGATAAGTCTATGTAAACATTTTTTTTATATTTTATTATTAATCTCTCAAATCTTTCTCTCTTTTTGAGGGAATATCATACATAATTAAAATATTTTTAGGTTCATTTTCTATGCCAATATTAAAATATTTAGTTTTAACTAATTAAATGTCAAATATGTGTACATGGTTATAACTATAATGAAATGTACTATCTAGTATGATATGACATAAGTAAACAAAGCTAGCAAACATGTCATTAATCTTAAAAACAAAGAGCTCATCAGCCTTTATAGGTTTAGTTACAAAAAGTTCATCATTATTATTACAAGTAAAAGGTCATCGAGACATCAGCTTTAGCAATAGTGCTGTCTCTTTCTTCAGTAACATTCTAGTCAACTATCTCAATCTTCCCTTCATGTTTTATCTTAGCAGTCTCACTTCGTACTTCCATAAGCTTAATCTTCATGGCTTCATCAATCTAACTTTTAGAATAAAGCTATTGAACAAATTCTTTTTCATTACCCATATTATTCAAGTAAGCTACTAATTCATCCATTTTGTTTTCTTCGATCTTTATGATGGCTACTATTTTCTAGTAGAAAACATCAGTGAAAATGTGGAATCCTAACATTATTAGGTCCCCTATTTCAAAATTTTCTACTTCACCTCAATAAGTGCTTTCGGGATTACCTTTCACAAACTAGTAATCAAGAGGAGCATGCACATCATATTTTTTAAAAGAATTAAACTCTCCTTTCTTCTCGTAGTTTAATCCCTTCTTCGACTAATGAGAATGGTGCTTGATCTATAAGATGGATGATGGACCTTGCAGCCTCTTACCAAGAATAGGTCTAAAAAGATAATCCCACTTTTTCATGATCCCAAAAATTGTAAAATTGACCCAATCATCAAAGTTAATTCCTACCACATAAAACTTATCAACAATTAGTGAGCAATCCTGAGAGTAGCTATAGTATTATCCCTAATGCTCTAATGTGACTATGCCTCCCTTATAAAAAAAACTTGATCTTCTAGTGTAAGGTGGATGGTACACCTCCTAATTTGTGAAACCATGGCCTTCCTAATAACAAAGAAAAGCTTATAGGTATATTTAGTATTGTGAATATGGCACTATCCATAATAGGACTAACTTTGACTTCAGCTGCAAAAGTGCCTTTTGGCCTTTTAGTGCTATTGTAATAAGCACAAAGTTCTAACTCTAATAGAGTCAGATCAATTTCTTTCATTCCCAAGCTGGTTAATATCTTAAGTAGGTAGACACTGAGATAAAAGCCATTATCCAACATGCAATAGGATATCTTTTTCCCATTCACTTCAGCTCTAATGAACAAAGGTCGATTATGGTTTCTTCCTTTAATAAATAACTCATGATCATCAAAAGAAATAACTTATTTCTTCTTTCCTTGTAAAACCTCTTAAAGTGTAGTGTAAGTAAGTAGTTAAGTGTTAGATAAAGCTTAAACCATCTTATGGCGATGTTCTTAAGAGGTCACATAAATCCTAAACATACACCTGAGTTAGGGTTTTCTTTAGTTTCTTAACTAGCATATCTTTTTTGAGTGACTCCTCAATCTCAAGAGTATTTCTTTTATCTTTGGGTGGTACTTTTGGTACCATCGACCACTATGAGTCATAACTTTAAGTCTCTCATTCTCGGTGATCTCATTGATTACCCTTCCAGATTTTATGTTAGAATTATCAAAGATACTAAAGGTTTTACTACACTTCTTAATGATAACTTTCCTTTTAAACTCAATCTTGATATTCTTTTTCTCTTTCTCACTCTCTTCCTTGATATCTATCTCATACCAAACTCTAGTTATCATATTACCTAAATACTCACTAGCCTCAGATGTATAGGAAGTATCCTAAATGTCTTAAAGTACCACTTATTCTAGTAAGCTCAACTCTAGCATGAAAACTAGTGGGGAAAAATCATGATAGGATATTTGCCTCCTTTTCCCTTCTTTGAGGTTTAGAATTAGCCTAGTATCAATTAGATCTTGGAAAGTATTCCTTAAAAACCTATAGGTATCAGTGAGATAACCTGTATACTAGTGGAACTCCTTATATTAATAAACATAATGCCTAGGTAACCCTTGTGATTTAGCAGGCTTGGTAGGTAGTGGCTATAACATCCCTTCTTTTTGTAGCATTTTAAGATACCATAACCGAGGCCATGCCATATTAAAGTAGTGCCTTTCAACTATAATAGATCCATCAAGCATTTTTATGCCTTGGGTGCCCCTATTATTCCCTTTCTAATTAGAGGTAAAGCCTCTCTTTCCTTTTTTAAACTCATTCTCTTATTCCAAATCTATAGTAGTATCCTTCAGGGATTTCTAATCTTTGATTCCCTTAGCCTTTAATCTATCTTTCAAATATGGGGTAGCATTATGAATGAACATCTTGATATAATCCACTTCTTTCAGCTTATCTCTCATCTCTAACATAGTGAACCTCTATCTCCCTAAATAATCTATAAAGGTCTCATTACTTTTTTGCTTAAGCAACTCTAAATCCTTTGAAGTCACCTCAACACTAACTTTTTAGTAGTAATGACCAATAAAAGCTTTAGCTAACTCACTATAATCTTTTCTTGTTCTTTATTCCAAATTATGGTACCAATCAAGGGCTTTGTTAATTAATGACATGCTAAAGAGGCCTAAGATTTATTTCATTATTAGCGTTTATCTCTTTATTAAGGTTGCATAATGTTTTAAATGAACCTTAGGGTCCATCATGCCATCCAATTTGCTAATTTTTGGCTTACAAAGCTTATAGGGTAAGTGCTCATCTAATTCAAGGGAGATATCATTTAAATCAATCCCTTTTCCTTTAGAGATTAATTATGACATGGCCTCTATCTTATCTTATAGCTACAAATGGTAGGGTCTTATTCACTAACATCGTAAGCTTTGATATGAAGGACCTTTCCTATCAAATCATCACCATATGAGTCTTTAATATAGTCATCCTTAATATTAACCTAGGCAGCCCCCTTTTTTTCTTATCATAAGTTTGGGTGTAGGTGGAACTTGGGTTGGTGGTGGAGTAGGTGAAAGGGTTGTGTTTTTAGTTGAGGGTGTAAGATGCACTAGCTTAAATACTCATGTGCTAGCTTAGGGTAGCTGTCAAGGTAGTGAGCACCTCAATTTTGAAAGCCGCTAGGGTTTCATTGAGTTCTCTTTTGTTTTTTTTTCAAGGGCTTGGTTCAACTCTTAGCAGGTAAAGGGGACCTAATCTTCTATCTCCTTACTATATCTTTCTTCATTTCTTTAACAATGCTCAACAAAACAAGTATAAGTGATTTGTATAAGTCTACTCTACTACCTCTTCCAACCTTTTCTCAATAATATATTTATGATGGCTATCAACCACAAGGGATTAGTACATGGTGCATGGAAATTGTTAATTTGTATGAGGCATGTATACATGAAATGCAACATAGACAAATGCATATAAGTTGCCTTTTAACCTTATTTCTCCCACAAATGTGGTTTAGCCAAATTTATCCTAAGTTAGGCTTTATTCAAGCATTAATAGAGAATGCAAGAATATAAGTGGTTTAAAGTTTCAAACTGATAGCACAATACTCTTTATTCTAAGTATACAAGAGGCTTTGACAACTGTTATTAGATGAATTTTGACCATTTTAAGAGAAAATTTAGTTTAATCTATCCAGTTATAAAAGGCCTAATGGTTTAATCCTTATTTTTTTAAGAAAAGGTGTAATTCACTTCACAACAAAAGTCCACATCACATATAATGTATACTATTATGGTATCCTAAGGGGAAGTATTTTTAAGCCATTTACATGGAATATGGTATAGTCCAGTTTCAAAGTTATTGTCTCTAAGAGAGGTTCCTCCCAACAGGTCTTCCCAATCATGGGTAATAACTATCTAGTGATTAATCATTTTATATACCTTTACGTATAAGGCTTGAAGTGGTGATTATCATCCCCAACCATCTTTTAAATTAGGTGAAAATGGCTTCATGCTTTAGAATGCCACCAGGGGTGAAAAGGGACACCTAACCTATTCTAAAGCTCTCACATGATATGCAATTTTAGGAAATGATAAACCTTTAAATAAGAGATTCAACCAATATTAATTTTAAGGCACTTTTAGAGCAAATTGTGATACCTCTCACCTAACCTAATAGCTAGATCTGAATGAGAGATGGCATATTGTGACACCTCCTACTCAAATCGTTGGCAGTCTAAATTAGAGATGACACGTTAACTAATCATGTTATGTATATTTACATCATGAGCATCCTCAACCTATTTGTAGTTTAAACCCAAGTCATGGTTACAAACACATAAGATGTTACTATTTAATTTTAATTAAAATCTGATAACATAACAGCTGCTCGATTGCATGTCCCAAAATAAGCCTACATAAATAGGACTTCTATAATATTCCTAAGCTTAAACTCAGTCAATTAGGTCCTTTTAACCCTTTAATATCTTGACCAGCACATAATGACATCAGTCATCTCATAATCATAACATACATCACTGTCTAAATATCACAGTATATCAGGACACATCATGTAATGATCATATACTACTAGTATATGTCTATTTAATTTACATGAACATTATACTCCAATAAGCTATATATACACATGATTACATTAGACCTATACCTTATTTATATACATATGAGTGCTAACTAGTCTTATTTACATCATACTAAAGATAAATAAAATATACCAAAATGAGAGACTGTTCACACCAGACTATTGTTTTGAGGTTGAATTGAAGTTAGATCTATTTTTGACGTATATATAGAAAAATATGATGCACTAAGCATAAAGTTTAGTGTTGTATTTGATAAAATATGCACACAGACACACATATATACATTCATGGCAAACATGTATTTTATACTCCATCAAAAGGTTGTGTGTTTATTAACCAAGTTATGTAGCGTATCAACGTAAGAATATTTTTTGGTTTACTTAATTTGATAACTTATAACTATTCATCCATTTATTTCATATTGTTATATCACATTTTCATTACTTCCATTTCTAGCCTATATCTAAAAGACATAAATCCTAGTACTGATATTGGGTTCATGTTATGTAGTGGCTTACATTTTGGACCTCACTTCTACTGCTCCAGTATCTCGCATCAATATAATATGCAGTGGTCCTATTGAACCACCCAGTGACCATACTTGCTTTAGGTTATGTGCGATGGTTTTATTAGACCTCCCAGTGGCTGCACCTATATTATAATCAAATCATTAATATAGCTAATACATATATATGTAGTGGTCCTACTGAAACTCCTAGTGGCTATACCTACATTAGAATATGTGCAGTGGTTCTATCAAACCTCCTAAGGGCTATACCTGTATTATATAATCAAGTGTAATCAAATATCAATCTCAATGACACTAAAGTGCCTTAGCAACTACCATAGCCCTTCCATTCTATTTCCACTTTCATTATTTGTAAATCACATATTCCATGACTATATTGTCATGCCAAGTTTCAATCACATGTTTATTCAAATACTATCATGTCAGTACTACTATAGATGCCCTACCTTTCAAGCCTATGATAATAACTAGAGACAGACTCAAGCAATAAAGCAATCAACCTAGAACCCTAGTCTATATAGACTATTGTGGTATAAGTCTACTCGAACTTAATGCTATAAGGTATACACTAACCCATCAAGATTAAACTTAGCCCATGGTCTATAGGATAAGCTAAAGCCGACGTTTACATAGACTACAATAGACGAAGACCAAAATTGAGCCTAAAACCTATGAATCACCAAGGTAAACATAAAAGCTTAGGTTTGCATGTACTTAGCAACCATTGTCTACATGGACATATAGCTAAAAAGCTTCCATAAGTATGAACTTTCTATTTTAACTATATTTCCTAATCCCATAAGGACTCTACCTTTTCTAAATGGGAGAGGCACCTACCAAGCCTATAAATATCTTCTCTTGGGTGAGAATTAGAAGAGAAATTTAGAGGACTTAAAATCTATTGTTTCAAGAGTTTAGGCATTGACTCTAAAGTAGGAATTAATGTGCTAAACCTTAGCCTGCACTAAAAACTATCATTCTTTCTAAAACCCAACCTTTTTGCATTATTGCTTGAAGCTTATCCATAAGGTAAGATTTAAGGCTTTTTTATTCATTATTACTATCTATTTATATTGCTTCTATAAACCAATGATCTCCTAAGATTAACTAATATATGAAGTGATTCTATATAGTCCCTACATCGATTATAAAAGTAGGTTATTATTTTTGGGCTATTTTGTTTACAATTAATTGTGTATTAAAATGACATAAACATTATGGAATTGAAATTCTAATTGCATGGACTTACCTTAACATATGATAAGGTTTGCATAGACATAATATTTGAATATATGCATAATTTGACATCTATGTAGATTATTATTCAATAGCAAATTTTCATTTACTTTGTATGCTATGTATTAATGTATTTTATCCATTATGTTAGCATGCTTTTATGACATCATGTTGTATGATTATTTTGTTCCTTAATATGTATATCATTAATGTTCTAGAATTAGTGCATAGTCTGCACAGACTCCCTTTCACAAGGAGTCTAGTATACACAGACGTGTGTTTTAAAGCCTAGATCTTATGAATATTATTATGATGAATTTTTATTTCTCTATTGCATGATTAATTTGTCATCTCTTTAGTTATAATCTTTATGTATGCATGTTTATAAATGTTTATGTTTGCATGTAATATGTTATTATTTTGTTTAGTATTATTGTTAGGTCCCAATGGACCTTTTCTTGGGTTACTATTCATTTTCCTTTGAGTTGTGTAAAAGTTAACAATTCTTATTAGATATAGAGTCTAAACAGATATTGCTCTTATGACATGTTATAGTCCATACGGACATAGACTGGAAGCTATACTAAGTCTGCACGAACTTGACGATACAGAGACGGGACCAAATAGCTTGTTCTTTATCTATTTATTCCTTTAGTTATTTTAGGATGTAATAGATAGATTAAACAACTTGTTTCACATGATAAAAGCCTAAACTTCACATCAATAATTTTTTACTTAATTAATTGGTGTTTTCCTAATAAAATGGTTTTGATTTTTCCTTAATAAAAGTCACTTAAAAATTTATTTTAATAAAGGCCAATTGCTCAGAGATGGGAGTTAGGCAATCGCCGCCAATTCCTATGGAATTATGAGCAATTGTCAGGTCAAAATTTAACGAATAAATGGCCCAATTTTTAGATGTACAATACATAATTATGTTTGTTGTATATACTGAATGTTGCAAATTTATTTCCTTTAAATGAAAAGGTAACATGTATGTTTTAAAAACGTTTGCTTGCATGATACGAGATTAATAAATGTTTGAATATAAAGGAAGGTATATTATTAGGGCATAAATAAGATATGATTTTAAACCCTTTTTGGGAAAAAGATTAGTGGTCCTGGTGTAGAGCTAGGTGGTGACTCCAAACACTATTCGCCTCGTCCTCAGTAACATCTCTTAAATCTACATTAGTGTCTTTACTATATACTGAGAATTGAATCTAAAAGTGCCCAAATAATATGCCTTTTAATATTTTAATTTGTATCAATCCCATACATTGCATTTTATATACAGTGTGTCCCTTATTGCCCTAGATGGTGTTATAAAACATGAACCTATTTTTTGTTTAAGAATAGGGAATTGCTATCACATCCATCACTCACAAGCCTCGTACCTTCGAGTATATGAAATGGTGAACTAATTGATTGCTATTATCCTTGATTGGAAAGACTTCTTAAGAGGAACCCTCGCTTGTAAGAGCCATCAAAGCCTCTCAAAACTAAACCATGAGCCTAAATAGTCAAGCCTAACAACTTCTCTTAGGTTTTATGACCCTAAGTGTTTGTGATTGCATTATGACTGTTATGTAGGCCTATTACATTTAACCTTATTAGAAGTAGGGCCAAGCCTATTATGCCTTTTATCTAGAATGGGCCTAACCTAATTTCACCTCAAACAAGATTTAAATGTTATAGGCTATTACCTTTGCATGTGCTTTAAATACGAGAGATCACTTAGGCCTAATTAAGCTTATAATCAAATCTAGATATCCCCTATTGACACTTAGGTAATCCCACCTAGAAAAAGAAATGACTTAACCATGTGTGCAAAAGAATAAGGTCGGAAGGCTTTTTACTTATGTTTGTCCTTACTATATCACATACATGTATCCCATACATACCATACATCATATACACCATGTATTGTTAATATGTTGTTCATGCATCACTTCTAGCCCATGGTTTTACAGCCATCATTGTTCCCTCATTCATTACTAAATGGAAGAGAGTAGGCAAATGCCTTAGAAAAACTAATGATCCACTATTAGTCCAACCTAAGAGGAGAACCATGTCTACTGATGAGTTTGTCACCAAGTTAATGCTATTACAAGCCATGGGTGAGATAAAGAAAAGAATGATGGCACCCTTCACCAATGCCTTGTCCGATATGCATGTTCAAAAAAAGGCAGGCCAAACTTTTGCTACTCATAAGAGAAATAAGGTGATAGATGAAGTAGATGATCAAGTTTTAGATGATGACATCCCTCTAGTCAAAAAATCCTACACCAAGGTCTCTCTACCTAAAATAGTTAAAAATGACAAAATCAAGAAGCTGAATAAGAAGATGAAACCCATTAGTCGGCTCATTACTAGGGGTAAAGATATTGACCTAAATGATATCAACTTAAGGCTAGACCATACCATGTCCTATAAGTCCAAAATGCTTAATATGAGTAAATTTAATGGCACTACTAATCTAAAGACCCACTTTAAAGCAATACATAGTTGTTATGATGGCTATTAGCCTATCAGAGGATCAGATTGTAAGCCTTTCAACATGTCCCTTACCAGCTAAGCCTTAGGTTGGTATTATTGACAAGAAAGAAGAGTCAAAGAAGATTGGGATGAACTGGTAAGAGTATTTAGTAAGTAGCATTCCAGTAATGCTAGCATCAAGGTGATGTTGAAGGATTTTGAATTGGTGAGACAAAAGCCTAAAGAAACCTTTTTAGATTATCTTAAAAGGTAGAGGGCTAAGGTGCTAAAAAAGAGATACAAGCCTGATGACATTGACCAGATAAAGATGTTCATCCAAAATGCCAATGGTTACATAAACAATAGACTCATAGCCAAAGGTATAACTACTTAAAAGTAGGTGAAAGGCATTGCCATAAACCTAGAAGTGGCTTATCAAAACAAAAGATTCAAAAGATTAGGCAATATGAGTTATTCAAGTAACAATGATAGGGTACCACTAAGACAATAGATATGAATGTCGTGCAAGGTAAGCACTACTCTAATATAGGGAAATCCTTATCCTAGTGTTTGTAGAAACTAGTACAAGAAAGAAAGTTGTAACTTCTTTCACCTTAAGCATAAATGGTCCATTGCCTCTTAATCATAGGCATGCCTAGTATTGCACCTATCATCAAAGAACATGCCATCTTATAGATAACTACAAGCTTGTTGAGAAATTCATACAAGATCTCATTGACACTAAATAGATACTTGGTCTAGAGACCAACTCAAACCCACTTTTCAAGCATCAGACCTCATGACTTCTTAAGTTTGGACTACCCGAGGAGTATGTGCTAAAAGATATCTATGGATATAACCTTTAAATAAGCGAGGGGATAAGAGTAAGTGAGGCCATTTTTGTAATTGGCTTCTAGGAGAGTGAGGGCAAAAGTGAGCTTAGGGAGAGCAAAAACTTTTAGGATGGATCTTTTAATGAGGATCTCGAAGAGGGTAAGAAAGAGTAGGTTAGGATTAAGGGAGAAATGGTGGAAAAAGTTGAGAAAAATGGTCGAATCCTTCTTGAAAAAGAAACTAATTTAAAGAAGATAAAAATGATGAGGTACTCAAGCAACTAAAGAAAACACAAGCCCACATTAGTATCTAAGACCTGTTAAAGTCCTTATAAGCCCATAGGAAAAAAGTAGTTTAAGCCCTAGGGCAATTTTCAGTACCTGCCACTAGCACCCTTAAAGAATTAGTCTAAGTTATGAAGACTAGAAAAATTGAGCTTATTACCTTTTCATATGAAGACTTACCCTTAGAAAAAAGAGAACACAATTGACCCCTTTCAATTAAGGCTGAGGTGAATGGGAAAAAGACAAGGTGTGCTATGGTAGATGATGGCTTATCATTGTATGTATGCTCAATTAAGATCTTGGTAGGCTTAAACATCAAAAAGGAAGATTTAGTGCCTTCCAGCATCACCATTAAAGCTTATGATGACATAAAAAAATAGGCTTAAGGTTCTTTCACTACTAAAGTCTAGGTAGGGCCTATTATTAATGAAGTTAAGTTTATAATCATTAACATTATAGCCATATTCTAGTAAGCCTTAGTTCCACAAACTTAAATAAGTCCCTTCTATTCTGCATTAGATGATCAAATTCCCATATAAAGGTAGTATAATTATGATCAAGGCTAAAGTGGATCATGCAGTACTACTCTTGTTATTGCCAACCAACCATTCAATGGGTTTCATGTTGCTAGCATAGATGAGAATTATATAAACCCATAGTGTCTAAAATAATGAAAAGAATAAACTTCCTCCCAAGAGTTGGTCTAGGCAAAAAACTTTAAAGAATAAAAGAGCCATTAGAGATCAAAAGCCAGAAAGACACTAAAGGGTTAGGATATGACCTAAGTCTAGAGGATAGCTTAAAGTAGAAAAGGAATAGCTTGAATAATCATTTTGTGAAGCAAAACAAGACTAAGTATGATGGGACTCTAGAGCCAACAGTGATAGTTGGTTGTTATAAGCCTGGATTTGAGATTTTTGTAGACGTTATCAATTGGGAGTTAAGAGATCTAAAATAAGTTCAATAGGAGGAAGAGACCTATCTAACCATTGCAACCATTAAAAAGATCTACCCAACTATAGCTGAAGATGTACCTAATTTAGATAATGAAATATTTGTCGATGAACTACATTTGTCTGACATTTTTGAGGTGAACAATTTCCTTTCTAATAAAGTGATCAATGAGTTTGCTTATTTGTGCGATATTTTTCTTGATGGCAGCATGCATTCCAATGATCATTACATGAGCATTTTTTACATTAATTGTATTAAAATTGACCCATTTAATCTTGGTACAAATAAGCATCCTCAAAATATATTAATTGCCCGTGATACAACTATTGAGGAAAGAGAAAAGTTCAAGAGATTATTGAAAAATACAAAAAAAATCTGTACTTAGAATTACGATCAAGAGGTAGCTAAACATGTAATCCTTACTTTTGATCATATAGCTTAAGTCCGCTAAAAGCTCAAAAGGATGAGATCAGAATAGGCTGAGAAGGTTAAAGAAGAGGATATTAAGTTGTTAGAAGACAAGTTCATTAAGGAAATAGTCTTCTCTACTTGGTTAGCTAACATTGTTCCTGTACTGAAGAAAGATGGAAAGGTTAGGATATGTGTTGATTATCGAGACTTGAATAAAGCATGCTATTCACACGGGGCCCTTTGTTCATGTAAGCTGATCAAACCAAAATAACCAAAGGACTTGACCTAAACCTCACTCCTCGAGTCTCAAAGAATGAGAAGGAAGCTTAAAGAATCCTAAAGTCACATATATTCGACTAGCCTAGAAGGAGGCAAGTTGGGCATTACAAGGTAGAAGTCACCACTCAACTGATGTTGGGAAATACCTTGTAGGGAAAAAACCAAAGTAGTTTAGAACCCTACTCTTATTTATACCCTAAGTTAATACAAAACTTCAACTTGAATTTATAGTATTATTCTTTTTCTTCAAATGGGTTTTAGGTGCCAAAATAAATCATGTTTTCACATAAAAGCATAATAGGACATAATTATAGAAATAAATAAAGTTCTTGAAATTAAAGATGATATACATAAAATTGGGCAATTGATTATTTTTAAGAACTTTGATTCTCACATGCTTATTTTAGAAGTTGGGTTTCATTATTTGTCTTTTCTTATAGATAAAATGAAATACATTTCATTAAGAAATACACGGATCAATTAAGTATAAAATGGTTTAGTGCCTACAATTAGGCAACTGACAATTTTAAGAACTTTGGTTCTCGCTCGCTTACTTTTAGAAAACCAATTTATTGTTCACAAAACCAAGTGATTAATTATTTTGAGAACTTTGATTCTTGCATACTTATTAAACATACATGAAATCGAGTAATTGATTATTTTGAGAACTTAGGTTCTCACATGCTTATTTTGGGAAAATTAATTTTATTGCTTATGACTTTTATTAAGGAAAAATCAAAATCTATTTTATTAGGAAAACACCAATTTATTACGTATAAAATAATTTGGTGATTTTTTTATGATGTGTAAAACTTAATTTTCTACCTATTACAACATACATAAAATATACATGTAAATATTTGGATTGAAAATTAAGTTATATGATAGCTGCCTAAAATACA
>CANXYI010737862.1:0-13542 GCA_948208565.1 Hura crepitans
TATATATATATATATATATAATTTTAAACCAAATTGTGTAAAGCTCAATTTTAATTAATTGATTTTAAATAAATAATGTTTTATTTTGAATAATTTGCCAATTTACTAACTTTAATAACATTTGGAGGCAATTAATAGAATATTGTATGGGTAACAAATGGATGTTTTAGATTTCTATTATCACTATGCATTTTTCATAATATTTGAATACACCACTAAGCTTAGTGCTCAGTGTATTATTTCTTTTGTTGGGATGTGTAGGTTAAAGAAGAAGAAGCGAAGAGTAACCATCTCTAAAAAGGTCCCAGTCTATCCAAATATTTTGAAGATCTATCTTTTGATATATAAATTTCCCTCATTGTTTTGTATATATGTTGACAATCATATGTAGATAAGCTAACAAGCATGGCTAGTACTTTGGTTTGTAATTAAGAATGGTAATGTGGGCATGTATGAATATACCTATATATTATATACACATATAAATGAGGTTACAAACATGATATTTCACATGTGATGAGTTGAGTATGCTAATGACAAAGTATGGGATATTGGTGATATATTGGGAGTGTTGTTGTCCATGCAAGTAGTATTTAGAATAGTGTCTCGATCGACTATTATGCTATCAAATTTTCAACACGATGACCCTAAATAGGATTTCTAATATGACAAAGAATTAAAGTTACTACAATTAAGAATTGGAACTAACTAAACACACATAAAAGGGAAATAAAATGTAAAACACGACCAGTATAAGTAGTGTAGCATCCTATGTTAGAGTCTGTACATGGATCTAATATAAGGTGTTACAATTTGTTGGTATCAAAGCCTGGTTTAAGCGATTCTAAGTATATAAGCAACATATATGAGTGCCAAAACTACATGTATATATATTGTAATACCTTATACAACTAGGACTTGATAAGGTTGCTTTTCTTTTTCTTAATAGGTAAAAGATGGATAATTCTTCACAAAAGGGTATGGAAGAAGAGGTACAAATCCATGCCCCTGAGTCAAGAGAGGAATCTAATAGACCCGAGCCATCTATATAAGCCTTTCCTAGACATATTTCTCAACCTAAGCCTAGGTTGCTCCAGTAGATAGTCGACCTCTTGAGGTAAGTTACAATACCATGCCATACCATAGCCTCTTTAATTGGTACAGAAGACATACTTAGAGTGTATTAAGAAGATTTTTATGGTAAAGATAGTGATGATTCTATTGTAATGAAGTATTGGTTAGAAAGGATAGTGAGAATTTTATATCAGCTGAATGCACTTCAGAAGAAAATTTTACCTGTGTAATGTCACTATTGCAAAAGGAGGCATATAGGTGATAAGATACAGCAACAGATGAGGTCCAGCCAAAAGCCAAAATCGATGACTATTTTCTAGAACAACTCAAAAAGAAATACATCATGAAAAAATGCTTGGAACAAAAAAAAAAGCTAGAGTTCATAATGCTGAGGTAGAGAAGTAGGACAATAAAAGAATATGCAAGATTAAGCTGATATGCGAAGGAATTTATACTTATTAAGGCAGAAAGGTGTAAGAGATTCGAACATGACCTTAATGACGATATTGGGCTTTATTTTATGGCAATAAAGATAAGGGAATTTCCTCAGCTTACCTTAACAGCCCTCACTGTAGAGAAGATACATCAGGGTAAGAAAATGAAGGAATAATAAAAGGGAACCTAGGTATAGAGCAGCTCAACTCCCCCAACTTAGAAGAAGTAAAAGGGCTTATAGACTCAGTCATAGGCCTACCCCTATACCCCGACTCAAAGGCTAGCATAGGGATCTACTTTTTGTAGGGGATCACATGCACCAATAGCTAGGCCACAGGCACCCAAAGCCACTACTAGGAGGGCATATGAACATTGTGGTAGAGCATATGTTAGCATATGTAGGACATTGATAGGTGATTGCTTCATCTATGGCTCCATTGATAATTTTTTAAGACTATCCAAATTGAAAGAGTCAACCCTCAGAATGCACCCACCCAGAGTGTTACACCAATAGCACCTATAAGAGGCCGAAGGTCAGACAAAGGAGATAGAGCTACTAACACTTAGAGGCTCAAGCTTGATGCGATGGAGAGATTTGAGGCATATGCATTAGTTAGAAATTATGCCATCAGATCCTAAAAGGATGAAGATGCTCTAAACGTCATTATTGGTACTTTTACTATATTTAATACATCTATTTATGCTTTGATGGACCCCTATTCCACATATTCATACATATGCATGACATTAGCATATGAGAGGGGATAAAATGCTGAAACTATAGACATAGACATCTAGTAACCAATCTTATAGGGTATAGTGTGGTAGTCAATAAGGTATATAAGAATTTCCCTTTAATAGTACAAGAGTATGAGTTCCTTACTGATTTGATTGAGCTGCTTTTCCATGAATTTAATTTAATATTAGGTATGGATTGGTTATCGAAACATCAAGTAATGGTGGATTATAAAACAAAAGGAATTTTCCTTAAAACTAAAGATAAGTGTGAATTAATAGTCATGGGGGATAGAATAGACTTTCTTTCTAATGTTATTTTTGCAACTGTTGCAAAAAGGCTAATTAGAAAGGGATGTAAGGCATACTTAGCTCATATGGTAAATAAAAGAAAGGTTAAACCAGACATTTCACAAATCCCTATTGTATCAGAATTTTCGAATGTATTTCCTAATGAATTATCGAGTTTACCTCTAGAGCGTGAGTTAGACTTTGCTATAGAAGTTTATCTAGGTGTAGTATCCATCTCTATAGCTCCTTAACGAATGGCCCCAATTGAGTTGAAAGAGTTAAAAGCTCAACTACAAGAGTTATTGGACAAGGGATTCATTAGACCTAGTGTTTCTCCTTAAGGAGTACTGGTTTTATTTGTGAAAGAGAAAGATGGGTCACTAAGGTTGTGTGTGGATTATCGGTAGTTGAATAAAGTCACTATTGAGAATAAATATCCATTGCCACGTATTAATGATTTATTTCATAAATTGAGAGGCGCCAGATTATTTTCTAAAATTGATTTGAGATTAGTTTACCATCAATTGAGGGTAAAGGAAATTGATATAATAAAAATAGCTTTTAAGACCCAATATGGGCGTTATGAATTCATGGTCATACCATTTGGGCTGACAAATGCTTTTGCCACATTTATGGACTTGATGAATAGGATCTTCCAACCATGTTTAGACCAATTTATGGGTGTTTTCATTAATGATATACTGGTTTATTCTAAGAACAAGGATGAACATGAGAGGTATCTTAAGATTGTGCTTCAAACTTTAAGAGAGAAATGACTATATGCAAAACTCAATAAATATGAATTCTAGCTTAACAAAGTATCATTTCTAGGTTATATAGTTTCTGTAGAGTGTATTAGGGCTAATCCTAAGAAAGTAAAGGCTAATTTCATAGAGGTAGGAATCTTCCTAAGATTAGCAAGCTATTACAGGCAATTTGTCAAAGGATTCTCAATGATTACTACTCTTATGACATGCCTACTTCACAAAAATGTTAAATTTGAATGTGATGACAAATGTCAAGAGAGTTTTGATAAATTGAACACAAAATTGACTAAAGCACCTATCCTCACTCAACCTATATCAAGAAAGGATTTTGTCATATACAGTGATGCCTCTTTAAATGGCTTGGGATATGTGTTAATGCAAGAGGGTAAAGTCATTACTTATGCATCTAGACAATTAAAGCCATATGAGAAAAATTACCCTATGTATGATCTCGAGCTAGCTACAATAGTCTTTGCATTAAAATTATAGGGGCATTATTTATATAGGGAAAATGTTATGTATATACTGATCATAAGAGTTTGAAATAGCTCCCTACCAAGAAAAAACTCAACTTGAGATAGCATAAATGGATAGAGTTAATAAAAGATTATAACTGCCTCATCAAATATCAACATAGTAAATGTGGTTACGGATACTCTCATGAGAAAATTTATATCAAGTACTACTGTAATGGTAAGATACCATTATATATGTATTGAAATAATAAAATTATTGAAAGATAATTGGATTGCTTATTTTGAAATACCTTTGAGAGCTACAAATATCTAATTGAGAATCATGAATGATGGAGCTCTTTTAGTTACAAGTAAAGCCAAGCCTACTCTAGTAGGTGAGAGAGAGTCAGAAAGAAGATAGCAAGCTGATGGAAATTATAAGGGTAATTTAAGAGGGGAAGCATAAAGAATATGAATTAAAGATTGATAGATGTTTGTATTCTGAAGATTGGTTATGTGTACCAAATGTTGGTGAATTAAGGAAGGACATATTAAAGGAGGCTCATAAACCTCCTTACTCTATGATCCTAGGAGTAATAAAATGTACTAAGAATTAAAGCCATACTACTGGTGGCATGGGATGAAACAAGACATAGCCAAGTATGTGACCTGATGCCTTACATGTCAATAGGTGAAGGTAGACCATCAAGTGCCAGCTAGACTGCTTCACACAATTTCAATACCTGAGTGGAAATAGGATTGAATCATAATCGATTTTATCATATGTTTACCACTTACATAGAAGAAGTGTGACTTGGTATGGGTAATTGTTGATAAGTTAACCAAGTTTGCATATTTTATACTGGTCCTAGTGGATTATTCTCTAGAGAGACTTGCTAAATTATACATCAATGAAATAGTGAGATTACATGGAGTGCCTACTTCAATAATATTCAATCGGGATCTAAGATTTACATCAAGTTTCTAGAAAAAGTTACAAGATGTTTTTGGGTACTCAATTCCATTTTAATATGGCATTCTATCCTAAAACTGGCGATCAATCAGAATGGGTGATCTAGATCTTGAAGGATATGCTAAGAATCTATGCTATAGAATTCAAAGGATCGTGGGATAGATATTTGCCTCTAGCTAAATTTGCTTATAATAATAACCATCAAGCTAGTTCGAGTATGGCACCATATGAGGCATTATATGGTAGAAAATGTAAAACAACCTTATACTAGAGCAAAATTAGTGAGAATAAGCTTATGGGACCTAACTTAGTGAAAAATGCAAAAGAAAAAGTAAAGAACATTAGGGACAGTTTAAAAGCTACCACTGATAAACAAAATTCCTATGCTGATGTGAATAGGAAGGATGTCAAATATTAGGTTGGCAATAAAGTGTTCCTTAAGGTGTCTCCATGGAAAAATGTTATTCGTTTTGGTAAAAACTGAAAGTTAAGCCTTAGGTTCATTAGCCCATATGAGATAACTAAGCGTGTGGGATCGGTTGCCTATAAGTTAGTCTTGCCTCCTGAGTTGTAGTAGATACACAATGTATTCGACTTATAAGATGTAACATATTTAAACATTTAGTGAATGTATATTTTAGTCTATCATTGAGTTGGCATAAGTCTATACTCAAATCTAATGAAATAAATCGTGGTAAAAGGATGAATTACACGACATTTGGCTATGTAAGGGTATAAGTCAAAAACCACTGACTTTTTGACAACTTCAATAGTCATGATGCATGACTAGATACCTCCTATGACTTGTATAAAATAATTTATTAATTGAGAATTGATAAAGATTTGAAATAATTTAAATCATGAAATTCTTGTGACATAGTTCCTTCGACCCAGTAGCTGGATCCGAATGAGGGATGGCATATTGCGATACCTCCTATTCAAACTGTTACCAATCTAAATAAGAGATAACATGGTAACCAACTTATCATAGGTTTACCATTGTCTTGTTTAAATCGTTTATATGTAAATCATACATATTAACAGAACTATCTTATTACAATAAAATTTCAACAGCATGATGGCTATATGATGACATATCCCAAATAAAACCTACAGAAAATAGCACTTTTATATCATCTCAATCACCAACTAACATCTTGGACCCATCTGGTCCTTATCTCATCTCAACATCCCAAGCAGTCATATCACACATGTATTCACATCCACATTCATACAAGTTATAAGAACATAACCTATGTAGTATAGGTTTAAATAACATGCCATTTTGCATAATATATATCACAACATTCTAGTCCTATTATGTTTACATATGAGTGCCAACTACATATGAAATTACATCACACTATAAAACCAAAATGTACCCAAAACACTAGTGACTAACTTTACTGCACTACTCTACTATTGTTGAGGCTAGCTAAAGCAGTCTATTTACTACCTATGTATCAAAAAATATGATATGCTAAGCATAAATTTTAGTGTTGTATTTAATGAAATATGCTTGCACATATATGCATGCAAATTCACATTAAGCATACAATGCCATGTAAAGTCATAACATACAAAGTGCACACACATTTGTTATGCTCAAGATTTTACCTGCTTACCCTAGTCACATTACCTTACTCCAATCATAACATATACATTCTCATTTTACGTTTATCTAGCCCTTTATTATTTTTATAGTACATACAAATTCCCATTACCTAATTAACTAGCCTATATCTGACAGACACGAATCCCAATACTAGATATTAAGATCCTATTGTGCAATGGTCCATATTTTAGACCTCATCATTGTTGCACTAAGATGATAACTCATAATGATTGTGCAATGGTCCTATTAAACCTCCCCGGAGCTGTACCCGCATGAGTATTTGCAGTGGTTCTATTAGACCTCACTGCGACTGCACCCATATGATGTATTATATCCCGTATGATGTATCATATCTCATCAATGTATAATATCTCATGTCAATATCTAACATATATATATATATATATATATATGTATGATGGCCCTCATAAACCTCACCACAGCTGTACCTGTATGGTAATAACATCATAATGTCTTAACAACTGCTACTTTCCTAGTTAACCAGTTAACCTATCCAGTAGGTTGTCTAACATATATGGTCTATCAACACTTTACTTCTTCTATTATCACGTTACATGATCCTTATACATTAATACATGATCAATATTGTACATTTCTTTTTCATTATGGTTACATATATGTTTAATTTAAATTTTCACTTAATGACTTATTATCCATAATTCAATTTCCATCATGAATACACTTACAATGCAACTTTATTCAATCATCCTAATTTAACCTATATATGCACATTTTAACCATATTATCATAAATTACCATTTTACCCTTTTTACACATCATTCGGCCAAGTACAAAATCCATCAATAAAATTATTCTATCACTATTTCTATATTATTTTCACCTATTTAGCATACAATAAACCTTATTATATCATCATACTTATTTTAGGACCATTCACACTACTAAACTAAAAAGTTATATAATGAACATACAAACTTGAAATGCACAAACTAAGAAAGTGTACATATATTTTATCGAATACACTTACAAAGTGATTTCTTGGTGGCCCAAATATCACTTTACAACTTCTCTTTGCCCTTATCTTGCCTCTATTCAACTTTTTCTAAATTCCATAATAAGCAATATGTTAGAAATATCCATAGAAAAATCTACACTAATCAAAACTAAAAAAACCTGTACCGTAATTCTGAGCATGCCTAATATCATAGAAAAATATTAAAACTTCAAAAACATGCTTACCTAGATTATGGGTTTCTAAAACCCTAACCTTCAAGGATTCTATTTTTCAATAAAAACCCACTTTTCTCATGTAATAAACACTGTAATAAGACTTTAGACGTGACGAGGATCATTTTGAGTATAATATTCGAGAGTTTTATGTGTGATTTCATGGTGTTTGAAGAAAAATGGGGGAAGGGATTTTCTATGAAGAGTGGCATTGGCTTCTTTAAGAGGAGGAAGAAGATGATTTGTGATCATATGTTATACACACACATAAACCCACTTATTTATATTAAACTCATAGATGGTCATGATTAAGCCACATAATGATCTAATCATTAGATTTAACCTATTTATGTTTTAATCTTTAAAAATTTTATTTTGAAACTTTGAGTTTACTAAAACACTTTCTCAAGGCACCAAAAATTCTAGAATTTCACAATTAAGGGACTCCTTAAAGTTCATGCCCCAAACCTAAAGGAAACATGCTTAACTATTCAATCGCGTAAATAAGAAATTCAAAAGAAATATTTATCAATGTCAAAAAATTCTAATTTCTTCACCATTAGAATATTTAAAATTTTTAATCTTCAAGTCATGCTATTTCTAGCTTAGTCCGAGCACATCTTAACCTTTTTATATCATAGCTCAAACTAAGATTACTATCCACTAGATATTGACATAAAAGAATTTTTTGGTTTAGTGGCTACTTTTAATTTTTTTGGTTTCATGCCTTGTTTTCCCTATTGAAGTTTTATGACTAATGCCCCCCCTCTAGGTCATTTTAGTAGGGCCTACTACTTAGGAACCCCTAATCATAATTTGAGAAGTACTATTCATAAAGCCAGGTTTTACGGGTGTTACATTTCTTCCCCTCTTAAAAAATTTCATCCTCAAAATTTAACTAGTTCAAATACTTGTGGATATTGCTCCTTCATTTGCTGCTCGCTTTCCCAAGTTGCTTCTTGTGAGTTGTGATGCTTCCATAGCATATTTACTAATGGCACTACTTTATTATGTAGTTTTTTTACCTCACGTGCCAAAATCTAAACTAGATCTTCTTCTTATGAGAGATATGGTTGTACTTCTATTTCTTCTATTACTATCAAATGGGAAGGATCTAATCTATATTGCTTTAGCATGAAAACATGAAAAACATCATGAATCTGATGTAACTCTTGTGGCAATGTTAATTGATATGCCATTATTCCCACACATTCTATTATCTTATATAAACCAATAAATCTTTGACTCAGCTTGCCCTTCTTACAAAACGTCAGTACCTTATTCCAAGGTAGCACTTTAAGAACAACCTATCTCCCACTTCATATTCAATTGGTTTTCTTTTTAGATCTGTATATGATTTTTACATGTCTAAAGCTATTTTTAATTGATCTCTGATAATCTTGACTTTTTTTTTCTACGTCTTTTATCAAGTTTGGTCCCATTAGCTTATTTTCACTTCATTCCAACACAATGGAGTTTTGCATTTTCTTCCATACCAAGCTTCATGTGCTGCCATTCCTAAACTCGTTTAATGACTACTATTGTACATAAATTATACCCATGATAGATATTGATCCCACTTACCTTTGAAATCAATAGCATAACTCTTTAACATATCTTCAAGCACTTAAATAACTCACTCTGATTGAACATCTGTTTGTGGATAAAAAGTGATACTGAATGTAAGTCGAGTACTCAAGGCATTATGTAACTTTTTCCAAAATCTTGATATGAATCTCGAGTCTTTGTCTAATATGATGGACGTTGGTACTCTATGTAACCTCATAATCTCATTTATGTATAGTTGAGCAAGTTTCCCTAGTGAATATTCCATTCTTACTAGAATGAAGTGTGTTGTCTTTGTCAATTTGTCCACAATTACCCACATGACATCACATTTGCTCCTGGTTATAGGTAATCCGACCACAAAATCCATTGTAACTCTCTGTCATTTCCACTCTGGTATTACTATAGATTGAAGCAACCTAAAAGGAACTTGGTGCTTTGCTTTCACTTGTTAACAGTTAAGACATCTAGCCACTTACTTAGCTATATCTTTCTTCATTCTAGGCCACTAATAATATGGCTTCAAATTAAGATACATTTTTATGCTCTCGAGATACATACCATAAGGTGAATTATGAGCTTCTTGTAATATTTGTTGCTTAATGTCCTCTATGTTAGGCACACATAGTCTATTATGGTAATACAAATATCTATTTACTTTAATCTCATGCTCAGTAGGTTTCTCCTCTTTAATCAAACCCATTACATGTATGAGTTTGTTATCATCCTTCTGAACCTCTTTCACTTGTTGAATCAAGCTGGGTTTTACCTACAATTCTACTAACAAAGCTCCATCTTCCTAACACTACAATTAAACATTCATTGCTTTTAAAGCATATAGAAATTTCTGACTCAACGTATCAATTACCACATTTGCCTTACCTGGATGGCAATCAATCACATAATCATAGTATTTGATCAATTTCATCCACCTGTATTGTCTCAAATTCAATTCCTTTTATATAGAAAGATATTTCAAACTCTTATATCTATATATATTTAACATTTCTCACCATAAAGATAATGTCTCCATACCTTCAATGCAAAACCAATTACAGCTAACTCTAGATCATGAGTTGGATAATTCTTCAATTGCAGCTAACTATAGATCATGAGTTGGATAATTAGATACATAAGCCACTACTTTGCTATCTTGTATTTACACACACCCGAACCCATCATGAGAAACATCACTATAAATAACAAAGTCCTTTTTTGGCTTTGGTAGTGTATGGATAAGGGCTTTTGTTAACATGGTCTTCAATTTGTCAAAGCTCTCTTGACATTTGTCATCCCACTTAAATGTCATATCCTTCCTCAATAATCATGTCGTAGGAGTTGTAATCAATGAAAATCCTTTCATTTACCACCTATAATATCCAGCTAATCTTAAGAAACTCCTGATTTTTGCCACATTTCTTAGAGGTTTCCATTCCAATATGGCCTTGATCTTACTTGAATCTACCCTGATTCCTTCAGCTAAAGTAATATGTCCCAAAAATGTTACTTCATCCAACCAAAACTCACACTTCCTCAGTTTGACAGAAAGTTAGTTCTCTCTCAAAGTTTGTAATACCAGCCTAAGATGATGTTCATGATCTTCTTTGGTCTTAGAGTACACTAGAATATCATCAATGAACACCACAACAAAATAGTCCAAATATCACTTAAATATCCTATTCATTAGATCCATAAAAGTGGCTGGGGCATTAGTTAGCCTAAAAGGCATCATAAAAAATTCATAATGCCTGTATCTAATGTGAAAAGCTATTTGAGGCACATCAGACTCCTTTATCTGGAGTTGATAGTACTTAGAACTCAAGTCAATCTTTGAAAATACACCTGATCCTCTAAGTTGATCAAACAAATCATTGATCCTAGGTAGTGGGTATTTATTCTTGATCGTCACTTTATTCAACTGCCTGTAATCAATACAAAGTCTCAAAAAGCCATCCTTCTTCTTCACAAATAACATTGGCACTCCCTATAGGGAAACACTAGTTAAATAAACCCTTTAATTAATGGCTCCTATAACTACACCTTCAATTATTTTAATTCTATATGAGCCACTCTATAAAGGACTATTGAAATTGGAGTTGTGCCTAGATATAGCTCAATAGCAAATTCAAGCTCACGCTCATATGGTAATCCTAGCAACTCATCTAGAAAGACATCAAAAAACTCTACCACTACTGGTATCTAACTGATATCAAGTCCTATCTTTTCTGTATCAACTACATATGCCAAATATGCTTGACAACCTTTTTGGATTATGTGTCTTGCTATGATTGCAGAAATAACATTAGACAAAAAGTCATTTCTTTCACTAACAACTATGATTTCATCTCCATCTATTGTCTAAAGAGTAAGCCTCTTTTATCCACAATCCATTATAGCTTGGTGTCTAGACAACTAATCCATACCCAGTATGACATCAAACTCATTGAAAGGCAGTTCAATAAGATTCGTAAGAAAAGTCTATCCTTAAATAGCAAATAGACAATTCTTACATATTCTATCAATAATCACATGATGTCTTATTGGATTACTAACCATGATTTCTATGGCTAGAGATTCTAATTGTAATCCTCTCTCTCCTACCATTATAGTACATGCATATGAATGTGTAGAGCTCGGATCAATTAATGCCAAAAATAGGTAAATTAAACAAACAAAATGTACCAGTAATAACATCTAGTGAGTCTATATCCTCTTAAGCCATGATAGCATACTATCATGCCAAAGCTTAAGCCATTATCCTCTGACTAGTATATGATCTAGGCCTCTGACTCCTACCTACTTTTTCTCCCTTTAGCTCCTCGTTGGTGATGATGATAAAGCCTAGAGTTGTGTGGTGTCCTCTACTTTCCCTCGGTAATCTTTCTAAAAATGGCCTTTAACTCTACATTTCTAACATGTGCCTAGAATAGTTTTCTAATAAACTCCTTTATGATTCTTCCCACATGTCTCACATGTAGGGAAAGTGCTTCTAGTTATAGAAACTGGTGTGCTAGAAATTGGTCTTTGTTGACATGGTCTAAATCATCCTCCTAGCCCAGATCTCTGAGTCTAAGTTGTCCTCTATAATGATTGAGCAACTGGTTTTTCTTTCTTCCTCTTGCCCACTTCTAGGATAGAGCTAGTTTAACCAGCAGTGAAATACCTCTTTCTCTATAAATTCTCCCTCTATTCTTTCAGTATATCCTCCATAGTATATGCTGTAGTGACTAACATGGTAAAGTCCTTAATCTTGTTCATTACCACCTATAATCTAAACTTTGCATTGAGGCCTTTTTTGAACCTCCTACACCTATCTTCATCAACGGGGATTATCTCTCTTGTATACCTACTCAATCTAGAAAACTCCTTCTTATATTTTGAAACTACTTATCATTTTTGTTTTATATCAATAAACTCTTGTCTCTTCTTTTCTACATAAGTCCCTATGATGTATCTTGTCTTAAACTCTTGTAAGAAAAACTCCCAATTTATATCTGCCAAAGCTTTACCTTCCAAAACCATTTTCCAACAAAGGAATGCCTTTTCTTATAATAGCAATGCGCCATAAATCAGACTCTCTTCTAGAGTACATTTTAGTTGCTCTAAAATTCTTTATGTTCTTTCTAACTAGTATTTTGCCTTGGCAACATCATCTTTATCTAATCCCGTAAAATCAAGAGCTTCTATCTTTTTAACTCATTCTAGGTAAGTTTTTTAAAGTACATGTGGTAGTTTTTGCTATTGTACTAGTGGTTGTGGCACTAGTGGTGGTGGCGGTGGAATAACTATTGCAGCCATCTATCTCAATAAGTCTACCATCTACTGCATCCATGGGGGTGGTGCTTACACCAGCTGGGTAGGTGTAGATTGTTCTACATCACTAGGCACTGGGGCTTCCGCTCTTGCCACCTCATTAACTGTTACTGTGGCATGACTTTGCACCTCCTTTTCTTCACTAGTTGGCAACATCGATTCATTCATCTTTAATCTATATTGGGAAATAAGTATCAGCCTCAAGCAGTTCAATGTCATGTGATGTAAAAGTAAATTAACCTTATGGCAATCATATGTAGCCTAAAGCACTTAGGAATGCCTAAATCGAGCTCTAATACCATCAAATATAGCACCCCCTCTCTCGACTCGATAGCCAGATCCAAACGAGGGATGGCACATTGTGACACCTCACACTCAAACTGTTACCAATCCGAATAGAGATGATATGGTAACTAACTTATCATAATTTTACCATTGTCTTGTTTAAATCCTTTATATGCAAATCATACATACTAACAAAATTATCTTATTACAAATAAAATTTTAATAGCAGGATGGCTACATAATGATGTATCCCAAATAAAATTTGTAGAAAATAGAACTTTTATATCATATCAATCACTAACCAATATCCTGGACCCATTTGGT
>CANXYI010737903.1:0-12354 GCA_948208565.1 Hura crepitans
TTCTTAATACAATAAAATATAATTATTACTATTAATTATGGCTAAGATTCACATCATTCTGTTTTCCATTATTAGCAAATTAGTTTTTTTTTATTTCTTTATTTCCTTTCCTTTTTATTTATTTATTTTATAAAAGAGGTAGATTAATCAATCAACTACCTTATGATTGTTACTACTACAAGAGTATAATGACATGTTTTGGCTTTTGAGATAATGAAGGTTTGGGGATGCTTCCACCTATGGACCATAACCCTATTAAGGACCTAACATGCAAATTTTTATTACCCACATATTTTATTATTTTTCATACTTCATAGTCATGTAATAATAAAAAATTTCTCTAATTTTTTTATTTAGCTTTTTTTTTCATAAACCACTTTTTTTTATTTTTAATTAATTTTAATTCCTTTTTATTAATTTGACAACTAAATGTGTAATGTGAAATTAACCGTTTATGTCAGCTCTATTTAAATTCCATAATAAAAATTAATTTCATAGGAGACTAGTGAAAAAAAAAATGCAAGTATAGAAAGTTGGTGGAGAAAAAAAAAATGAATATGAGAGGCTGAATGGAATATATCAAACAAAATTTAAATTAATTTAGCGGTTAAAATTTATCTATAATAATCACTTTAGTTAAATATTATTTTGATTTTTAATCATTAACAAAAACAATTCATCTTTTAATTGAATAACAAAAAAATTGGTAAAAGTTGAGTTATAATGCTTGTTAATTAACCCTTTAAATTAATTTAATCATTTAATCTCAGAAATATTTCAATCAATTTTTAATTATTATTTTTTAAGTACAATTTTTTGTATTTTTGTTTTTATCCTCTTGTACTTATACAGTGATGGTTAAGTAAATATATAATAAAAGAAAGTGGAAAGTTGGTGTTCCATCTTTAATTTTGAGAAGAGAATGGAATCTTCTTATTAAAGGGCTTCAAGAAAAGATTATCAATGGTGATTGCTCTTCAAATTGCTTGTCCTTTTGCAAACTATTGGAGGCTTTTCTCAAGTGCTTTACTCATTTTGCCCCACAATTTTCAACTACTACCTTATTAAGTTACCAGTATACTACACCTTGATGAAGTGATAATAAGAAATAAAGTAACTTTATTATTTTTTTAATCTATATATATATATATATATATATATAAGAAATCATTTTAACTAATTTGAATTTATCTATTAAATAGACTTGTAAAGATGTAATTTACTATTTCTCAAGTTTTAAATATTCTCTATACTTAAAATTTGAATTCGATATTTTTTAATTAAGTGAGAACGAATTTGCGCCCTTAAAATTTTAAGAATATAAAATATTTAAACAAAAATGGTAACTTTTTACTAGGGTAATTTAGAAAAGGAAAAGAAAAAGAAAATCGATTTGAATTAAAAACTTGCAAACATACAAGGGTAGTAAAAATATTTCATACTAGTGCATTACTAAATTAAAATTTTATTGTCACTAAAAGAACATTCTAACATTAAAAATTAGTCTTGAAAGATCTCGGGAGTTTGAAATCCCACACACCCTCTCTCTATGAAAAAAATTTATTAATTATGTAGAACCAAATATTAATTATACTATTTGAGTGGAATTTTGAAACTTATGTAGCTAATTACATAAGCTTTTGAATTTAATATTTTACAATTTTAGCAATTTATATATATATATATTTGAGATAATTTAAACTTAGCCCTCCAAAATAAATATATTGTGGCCATAGTTCCACCAGATGTGGGTTCTATGACAGTAAAACCCTCAACAAACAATAAGAGTAGTCCATTTTTAGGGTTGAACACACATGTTAATGTCTAAAATAATAATTTCAGACTTCTATGAAGGATAAGTCAATTTTTGAATAAGAGATGAATAAAATATTTAAGCTTAACAACCATACATGTAGGGAAGGTTTAATGTTAAAGGGAAAGACTCGAAAGAGTGGGCAACCACTAACACGTTTGTCACCAAACGACAAGATATTGACTATTGACTTTGTCATTGAACTAGCAGAGCAAGTGGACTACATTCATTCACCTTAATCAAAGTCATATGGTTTGTACTATGATTGGATTTTTAGATTAAGGTAATTTGCATTGGAAATTCAAAATTATGGGATTTTTAGAGACAAAGGTATCTCCTTTCATTTCGTCCATTTTTGGTCCTTGAATGCTGTTATTTATATACATGTTAATGCTGCAAGCATCTTGATGTTCACCTGTTGTAGCTCCACTAACAGATTGTCAGTGAAGCACCGGTATTTCTTCCCAGGTCACACGATTGATAAATGGAACCGAAGCCATCTTCTGGGTCCATTAGCTGTTTGATTATCGTCCAAGAGGTTGCTAATTGCAAGCTATTGTTGCTGCTGCAATTGAGGGAAGTTCGACATGGTTGGTCTTGTCCAATTCTCGCTTGCTTGTATTCAGGGTTATGCAAGTTGGAACTCTTCTCTTGCTTCGCTACAAGCAAATGCTATGTAGCAGAATTGAATTACTTCAAGAACAATCAAGAGTTTCTTGTGTTGATGAAGCTGTTTTAGTAATGGGATATCTATCTTCTTACAGGCTCACTTACGCATTTAAGTATAAAGTTTTAACACTATCAGCTACAGAGATGTTTCCCCAGTAAATATGAATGTTGTTATGATTGGCATTGCCTCAATTGGTTTCCATCAACATTAACACTAAAAATGAAATCTAGAACCTCCAAACTTCAAAAGTTTTTCGATCGATCACTTGAGTCACCTAAAACAGTGAAAAACCCTACTTGGATCTAGATCCTTCAAACTTTGAAGTCTGAAGAAGTCATATGAATCATGGATCCTTTATCCTTCAACAACATGATCAGTTGACTGGTTCAATCTGAAACTAAACCGACTAGGAGCCCACCCAGAAGGGTTGAAAAGAACAACCCTTAAAGGTTATACAACTAATACACACGTATTAAACTAATCCAGACTACATATCAAACATGTATAATCACTATATGAGTGTCTCCTACTCCAGTGAACTGAAATAATAATAGCATAACGCAAATTACCGCAATGAAGAAATACAAGTGGCCTATTGATGATGTAAACCCCAGGCCTCCACTGCCTGCTATCTGAGGTCGTTACCATTTTTCTCTTCTTTTGGGTGAATACAATAAATGCCCATAATTTATCAACTAATTGTACAAATGGTATCTGTTCTTAAATCATCCACATTATTATTTGCTCCTAGGTGTTACCATGGAAACTGGTTACACTTTCAAAGCTTATGCTGCCAAGGCTAGGAACTTATTTGCATTCCCAAAAACTCTACATGTATAGACGCAATTGTCATAAAACAAGCATGATATTGTGATGAATAATTCTTTCCATCATGACCAAGAGAAAAATATTCGTGCACATTCTAGGTCTCTCCATTCTCTCAAGAAAATGAAGGCATCACCTATGCTTTCCCATGATCCCAAATACGAGGTGGACTGGATCGAAAATGCTTTGAAATGAAATATCCAAATCTGTCAAGGAAAAGAATCTGGAGATATTTTTTCACTAACAGTAGATCCAAATTGTGGGCCACCCTTGCGATATGAAATAAGGAACTCAACAGGATATCCCTGCAACTTATGTGGCTCAATCCCAAGATCATGGAAAGTTAAAGCTGCAGGTCAGAAAAGAAATCAAAGAACATTAGAGTAGATTAAGACAAAATCAACAGCGAAAAAAATATATGATCCCAATGCTTTAATGTGCTAATGTAGTAATGCTAACCATTATCTGAAACGACCGTATCTGTCATAAGGGCATTGATTTCATCCAAATTGAAAATGTTGGGAGTGGGCAATGGAAATGGAACCTTTTTAAGTAAAAACTCTCGCGGAGTTGCAAGCGCCTGAAAATATTCAAAACATGAAAATTACTTTCAGATTTGAACGTTAAAATTCTGTCAATCACCTGATCCTAGCAAACATTACAAATGAACACAAAAACTTCATAGCACAACAACAAAATTTGGAGAGGAATACAGGCCATGCTTTTCTTTTTGTATAATTGTAAGAAAATATATTACACATTCGATGCATCAAAAGAGCACAATCACAATCAGATATCAGGGGAATTATTGAATAGTCCAACATAAGCATTATATTCTATTACAACAGATAAGTTCTGTGCATTCATGTTTGCATAACCAGAGCCTAATAGATTGTCGACAATATATTTTTAAAGGATTTTCCTATTTGAACACAAAACATAATTCCCAGTATACAAAAGGTCAAATTTGTACCTTTGCTATGGGAAAGGGAACTTTGACATAGCGTGGCCATTCACGAATTGTGTCAAACATAAGCTCGGCCTGCAGTGCTAATAGACTTTAGTAATATCACCCAGCATTGGAAGAAAAATTGAATCAAAACAGAAGGATAACTAACCAATTCATGTACAGTAAAGATTTCAGGCCCACCAAGCTCATAAGTTTTTCCCATGCTGGTTCCATCATCTCTCAAGGCTGCAACAATTGCAGCCGCAACATCAACAACATAAACAGGTTGGATTCTGCAAAGACAACAATGTTAGGAAATATCCATCGGCACTGTAGGTATTAGGTTTTAGTTCTTTCAACAGATGCAATTGATATACTAAAGACTCACTTGGTAGACCCATCTCCAAAGAGTGGGAGAAATGAATATTTTTTTGCAAACTGTGCCCAGCGGTTCATTATTCGATCCTCTGTACCAATCATCACAGCAGGTTTCATGACTGTGGCCTATAGAAGTTGGTGTGTATTAGAGACTTAGCCATTGAAACAACATGGAACAATAAGCCCCAGAAATCAAACAGGAGTGGAGCAATGCTTTTATATTAACTGCAGAACCAACTTTTCTCCAACTCTGGTTGAACTCTTCTTTTTTATTCTCCAAAGAGTCCTTTTTTGTATATACACTTGGGCTATTCCCCTTCCTAGCACTTTCAAAAAATTACACACTCATAGGGCCTCTTTCAAGCACATACATGAACAGAGAAAGCATAAAATCAGCAAAAGTACTCTCTCAATTTCTAGATCAACAAAAGGCTCTTACAGTTCCAAGAAAACAATAAGCCCTGTATGAATAAAATATGAATGTCAAAAAGTTCTTGGAGAAAAATCCCCATCCCTTTCTCAAGCTTTTTTTTTTTTAACAATAAAATGGAGTTTATATTTTGATAATTATCACCCCATACAACAGATAAATATGCTCAAGCACAGTAATGTAAACAATAAAGATATTTTTCTATTCCCTGTCATGAATGCAATATACCGACAAGTGCAAGTGCAACTGGAATCAGTATAATCCACCAAAAAAGCAAGTAGGCAAAACATAACAATATTCACTCAAACCTTAACACTTCCAAGAGGATAAGTACTAGCATAATCACCCTTATCTGTTATTCAGGGGGCCAGTGGAAAGCAAAGGAAGAGAATGGAAGTTACTTCCTTATCCTATAAAGAATGTATATAGAATAAAACAGGTTTAAAAAGTATTCTCTCTTTCAGAACAATAACCTTTCTGTCCAGCAGTCTGTGTGAAGGAAGACAAGATCATATAACAGTGCCTTGCTTTCTTCCACTCTTCTCCTCCTCCTTTTTTTTCTCTCTCTTATCCACTTCTTTCGATAAGGAAAACAGTTATCTCTCCTTTCACATGTTTTTTCTTCTTTCCAGTATACATAATGAGTTAAAATGCAGAATGGATAATGTCTACACAGTTTTATATTTGGTTGGACCATTGAATTAAAGTTTGAAAGTTTTCTAGTCCTTAACTCCTTTACACGCATTTTCATTTGTACACATATACCATTCACATTATTATTTTGCCTTGAAAATCATAAAGCAGTAAAAAAGAAGAATCTGCAGACCCTATAAATTACCTCAGGTATTTCTCTTAACAAAGCTTCCTCTCCAGCAGCTTTTGTACTTAGCAATCTTGATGGAGATGAAGCAGACGCCCCTAAGCATGAAACTTGAATAAATCTCATGATACCTCCATGTTCTTTTGCAATCTGCACAATATAATTTAATCTCCTACTTATAATGACAACATGCATACTCATGTGCTCACCAGCACATTTAAATAGACAACCCACTAAATGCATTGGACAAGAGAACAAATGTAAAAGACAAAAATCAATTTGCCCATATATGCAGATGAATATTTAAGGAATCAGTTCTGATACCCAAAAAAAAAAAAGGAAGAAGAAGAAGAAGAATTCGAGAAAATAAATAAATCAACTGACAATTCAAAAATCAGCATTGTATTGGATAAAAATTGTAGAACCAGCTATAAGTTAATACATGGTCATGCATAGTTGAAGGTGTATGAAATACGCACTAAACTTTTCATGCCAAATGCATAGATAGCATAATATGGATATTTTAAAAGCCCATCAAATTGTAAACAAACAGATAAAATAAAGCTACAACCAAGGGTTGGTCCTGAATCCATATAAGTATTCTAGCAATGCATCAAATTAACACATGATAAATAAACAATAAACAAACAACCAGTCAAGAATCAGTTAATCGAAATATGTATTTTGTATGTTAAATAAAAAGTTATAGCCAGGAATATGGCACAAGGATATTGTTTTTGTTCCTGATCATCAATAATAACATTCTCCCATGATACACATTTAAGAGAAGCAAAGCACTGAACTACTATAATTCAAAGGGACATGATGGCTAAACAGAAGCAGCAAAAATCTACCACTGCAAGTTGTTCAGTCATGCCATGGTTCACTTCCTCAAAACTGTAGTTTCTAGTTTCATATTCCCTTCCTGACAACAAAACAGTCAGCAGAGCTTTGTTATATTTATACTCTTAAATTTCACTTGGATATGTCACAAGTTAATAAAGTTACCAATAAGATTAATAACAACATTGGCTTTTGCCATAACAGCCTTGATTGAATGTTCATCTCTTGGGTTGTACATCATTGGTACTATCTGAGCAGGAAAAAAGAGAAAATTATTTACATTTCAAACAAAGAGCAAACCTAACCAAGAAAACAAATAAATCTACATCAGTACAAGCTAGGCTTCCAGTAAGGCACATTTGTGATGATAAAAAATCACTTACCTGGCCCAAATCACCCATCAATTTCAGATGACGATGACAGTCCTCAGATCCTCGGAAAGGAACTAATACTTGAGATCCCATTTTAGCTGGAACAGAAAATACAGAATCAGCAAAAACAAGCATTAAAACTTTTGCATCTTATACTTTAGGGATGGAAAATAACTTGTGGTTAAACGTTCAGAAACCACAGTAAAATATGACAATGCTTAACTGCAAATTCCAATCAAACCATTGAAACACATTAAACTCACCAAGTTGTTGCACAACATACCGGCCAAGGAACCCTGTAGCTCCAAAAACTGTAGCAATAATGCCACTGAAAACAAATGAAAAGCGATTAAAAAAATTGTCGTAAAAATATTTACTAATAAAATCAAGAAAACAAAAGGTGAAAGCAATATATATTCCATGTTTACTAGCAATATCCCTTTGAAATGAAATTCCAATACTACAAAAAGTACTTCTATTCATCACAGCCCCAAGGAGACAGAAATTCTAATAGCAAATGCAAAAAAAAATATTGATTTTTTCCCTACATTTCGAGAAAAGAGAAAAATAAATTATTTCCCTTGGTTTCCATCGAATAAAAAATGAGTAAAGAGAAATGGAGAACCACACTTACCTAACAGAAGATCTTCCACCAGTACCCTTTCGAACAAGATGGCCAACGCCTTTGGGAGTGAGAGTAGATACATATCGAGGATGATCAGCTCCACAAGCTGTAAATGTCAATACAAATAACAATACTTACCAAAATTTGGAGCATACAATGCAGATGCATCAAAATCGAAGTACGAAAACCCTAAAATGAAGAGAAAATAAAGAATTACAGTGATCAGAGAGCGGGTAAATTGATTTCAGAGACGCGATTGAAGCCGAAGGCTTGAGTGCCTGGTGCCCTAACCGTCTTGAGATCGTCTGCATCCTTCAGTTGAGCACAGAGACCAACAAAGAGAAGGGGAAGAAGCGAATCTAAGCTTGCAAAAATGGAATTTGGATTTGGGTCCTGTTTCTGAGAGAGTAACGCTATGGGCTGAGCTGAGAACGCCAACAGCGCGTAGGGTGGGCCGTTTAATTTTAGGTTTTTTGCCCTTTTGAGGGAAGTTTTAAATTTTGATTTTTTTTAAAAATAATTGTTTCACTTATATTTAAACTTTTTTTTTTTCGATAAATATCATCCGATATTCAAAATTTGATTAATTCGGATTAACACTGAATAGGTTATGAAAAGGGTAAAACATTTCCTTTCAAGTATTAAAAAATGCTTAAAATTAGAATCCGAGATCTCTGATCGAGCTCTCATTTCATCTACCGAGAGTATTTAAGACATTTTTTTGATAAATATAATTAAGAGAAATTGATAAAAGCTTAATCATTTAAAATAAATGAAATTTTAGAACATATTATAGTATTATAAGAATTTAGTATATTGAAATAAATATATGTTTTAATACATTATAGAGATATAATTTGCTAAAAGTCAGATCTTTTTTCTTTTTTGGTTTTTGTCAAATTTCAGGTGGACCATTTACTGCTCTGGTATTGGAAATCAGAATGATTGTCCATCTTGTAAACTAGGATCAATTTCTGCCAACAATACTATAAATTGCAATGGAAATATTACTTTTCATGCCTAAATCTAGAAAAAGAAAAGAAGAAAAAGTGCTTATGATGAATAAGAAAGGGCAAAATTTCTGGCATTCAAAATTTCTAGTCTAAAGCTGAATTATGCCACCAAGAACAAGTGGGAAGGGCATTGACAAAGTTACCTCTACAGATTTTCTAAACAAAGTAGAAAAAGCCTGCCTTCATCTAGACACTAATTTATTTCACATCATTGAACAAATATAGACTCTGCCCATTATTCCCTTTTGTGGAATTATTATCTTCAACTTCACCAACTTATTTCCTTCTGTCATCAAGTATGCCAACTACGCATGAATTCTCCCACTCTGCTAGAAGGTGATGCTTTACTTTCACCTATGGGATCTGATGCAACAATCAACGCACTCGCTTCATCTTTCTGATTCCTTTTGCTGATTGCAGAATGCAGCAGCAATATGCAGAGCAGTATCAGCCACTTGATTTTGTGGCTGTTGGTCTGCTCTTGCCGCCTTGGACCAGAATGGAACTCTAGGCATATGCCATCTTTATTTAGAAGTCTGGTATGCCACTTGATCTTGATGAATACTCTGTTACCAGCTTTAGAAACATGGATGATTTATCTTCTAATAACCGTGTTGGAGTATCAAACTCTGCAACTCGACCTGTGAAAGCATTCAAAAGAGCATTAGCATTCAGTTTGATGAGATCTGCAGAAAAGAGAATAAGTATCTGTAGAAAAGTGCATTCAGTATAGTCCGTATTAGAAAAATGCAAGATTGCGCTGCATACATACCACCATGTGGCGGCAGACTAGGACCGCATAATAAAGGAAATTTGGATAAATAAGACGATAAGGATGCAGATGAGATATTTATGATTATATGATATCTTCAAAATTTAGGTTGTGATATTGACACTATTGATTTCCAGCCATATTTTCCAAGAAATATTTCAACTCTCCAGAAAAATAAAGAGACCCATAAATGTATTGAAACTTTTCAAAACCAAGGGTGAGAAGTTTAGAATTTTTAATTTCGTAACACTAATTGAAAAACAAAATAAAGTAAAACTCCACTTGAGCATAGTGCTAGATGTAACTATTCTGCTGATGGAGACTTAAACTGTTGAAATGGAAATTAAGATTTTGAAATTCATACGCACCATCACTGAGTACCAAAACAAGATCACTGTCGATGACAGTTGGAATACGATGGGCAATTGTGCACACAGTGCAATTCTTGAACTCTGTCCGGATTATTTTCTGAATAAGATTGTCTGTAGCTGTATCAACTGATGCTGTTGCTTCATCTAGAACCAGAATTCTTGCCTGCTTGAGCAAAGCCCGACCCAAGGAAACAAGTTGCCTTTGCCCTACACTCCAATTATCTCCATTTTCCAACACTGCAAATAGTACATTTCAAGACAAACCAGTCAATCAGTTATAAAAAGCAAACCAAACTCACGGGATAATGAAGAAGAGAAAAACATAAGTAGCATATTATCTGATCTGTGCGTCGCATACCGGGTGTGTCAAGCTTTTGCTCTTTCTGACGGACCACCTCCCCAAGCTGAGATTTATCTAGAGCCTGTGACAAATAGCTGAAATCTTAGCAAATGACCAGAAAAGATTCCAGACAGCTATCATTTGTTTAGTCAAAAATCGGCAAACTACGTTAAAAAAGTTAAAGAGGTGAGAAATTAAGTATTTAACAGCGACAACAATTTAACCATGTAATTCAGGGAAGTTTTGGAAGCGGGCATATGATTGATTTGCAAAAGATATTTAGCTTTAGGAATTCATTTAGAAGAAGGCAATAATCTATTTCTAACAACATCCAGTAAGGATTTTGCTGATAGTTAGCTCCTTCACAGATCCTCCAAAATCAAAAACACAAATATCATTATGAACTTTGGTTCAAAGTAAAACTAGAATAAACTCCTATTCAAAATTTAAAATTGACCGAACTTGTGTGCAACATAAGCACATTAAAAAATTAAAAAACAAAGGAAAGAGGGGAATAAAACCTGCCAAATGTCCCGATCTGAATGCTCTTCAAGGGGATCAAGATTGACCCTAATTGTCCCTTCAAACAAGGTAGGATCCTGGGGTATTATACTCAAACGGCTGCGAAGATCATGGAGGCCAATTGTAGATATATCAATGTTGTCTATAATGATTCTCCCTTCAGCAGGTTCAATTAATCGAAAGAGCGCTTGGATCAATGTTGATTTACCACTACCGGTTCGCCCAACTATCCCTATTTTCTTTCCCCCAGGAAAGGTGCATGATACCCCATGAAGGACCATAGGAAGATTCTCGGCATAACGAACCTTCATTAAAAAAGCTCACATTTTTGGTTACTATACATAAAATAAGAACCAGAAGGATGGATTCACATGCATGCGAGAGTAACAAGCTTCTTACCTTTAAATCAATCAGATCAATTCTTCCATTCTCTGGCCATGATTGTGAAGGACGGAAATCCTCAATGATTGATGGAGCTTCACTTGGAATTCGACTGTATTGATAGATCCGTTCTATGGAAATAATCTTGTTTTCAAGTTTGCAAAAGCTGAGTATCCATCTTGATAAGCGGGCATTTAAATTAAGGCCATAAGTTACAGCAAGGCCTGCCATGCCTGTATAATTAAAACAAAATGGTCAGTCATAGCATAAATTTGCATATTAAGAAGGTTATTTCGTTTTATAATATATGCTGCATCCCAATCCAAACTATTGCTACCATAAGTTAAGCCATGTCACAAGACCAACTTAAATTACAAGATGAATACGTACATAATATATATCAAGACTGCAGAATAATGTAGAACTTACTTGGATCAATACTTCCATGCGGAAAGCTAACAAGTAAAATCATACAGAAAGCAAACACAAAGGTTGAAAGTAATTCCATGCGTAGGCATAGCCATTCAATAGAAGCAAGACTGCAGAAGAATGGACGAGCAAAGCAATCAAGAAGATAAAGGTTCCTCTTCATGAACCTTTTTTCCTGCCCAAAGCCTCTTATTGTGGCTGCTCCAGCAATTGATTCACCAAAAATATGGATGATAGGAGATTTCTGGATGCTAACAATACGGACCAGTTCCCTTGATGAAGCCATGTAGTATTTCTACAAATGAGGATACAATAATTAGTTGACATGTCTCCCAATTACATTCAACCAAATTAACAGATTTTAAGTCCTAGAAAGGGAATTTGATGTCCAAACTCCCAGTTATTAAGACACAGCATGTATTCTCTCACAACCTAGTGGAAATAACTCCAGAAATTATGGTTGAAACAGTTCAAGCTACATGGACACGAACAATGTGGGTTCAAATTCTGAAAACATCCATTCCATTTTGCTATGATCAAGCAATTACAACTTTAATGCCAACAAGACATTTAATGCTCTATAGGGAGGGAGGTGTAAATACATAGCAGAAAACAGAAGTTGCATCAAACTCTGCTGCCTATATCTAAAGCAGTAATATGTTAACTGTCAACTACAATCTCACATGCCTGCAGCAAATGTAAAGCCATCGTGAAGCAACTAAGCAACTTTCATAAACATACCAATAAACCTTCATTTCATTAACGTTCATCTGCAAACCATGCCAAACATTTTTAAGGAAAA
>CANXYI010738005.1:0-10432 GCA_948208565.1 Hura crepitans
GATATGAGATAATGTGTTTGTAATGCATGGTATAGAATTGGCATGAACTTAGTTAATGTGTATCTTAAAGTGGCATGTAATGTAGTTAGAAATGACATGAAAACTAACATGAAAATGGCATTAAAACTTAGCTAGAAATCAAGTATGAAATGTGGCTTGTAATTACCTTTAAGGGCTATAGCTTGTAAATGAACAATGTACCCAAATTATGTGCCTAACATGGCTAGTGTGGTGTGATATTTTATAGTGGCATGTATACCTATATTTTGGCCTTTGAAGTGGCCTAAGTATTGATTAGCTTTAGGCCTATCAATGCCTGAAATTGATATTGAAACCTACAATGAAAAATAAGGTGAAATGGACCTAGAAAGCCTTAGTGAAAACTTACCACAATGACCTATAACTATTCTAAATTGACCATTGCCTAAACCAATAAATCTATTTGACAGCAAATGGCATACAATTAAGGAATACTTATTAAATAAGGTCTAACATAATACACTATAATTATTGGCAATTTCACCCTTGAAAATATCTTTTGGGAATTCACTAGGCACAGCCTATTTGTGGCCATATCAGACTGGGCTAAATTTTAATAGTGCCGTAAAAATTATAACTGTCTATTTTTAAAGTAATAATATTATAAAAGTTATTTAGTAATGAAATGGACACAAATTAAGGTTGGATGGCCCATTTGATAGACACCCACTAGATAGGTTGATCGATCAACTTAGGGATTTATAGCAGCTGCTACACTGTCTATTTTTCACACTAAGCTAGTATAGCAGCATAGGTCCCTATTAGGGCCACTATACTTGTCTATTGGATAGACAACTTTACATCCTTACCATTTTATGCTAGAATTGATTTTTACCAGTACAGCGGTGTAAGTCTCGGAGGGCCACTACACTAGCATGTTGGATAGACCAATCTGCTAAGCAGACACAGCCACCTTAGTAGACATAACCACCTTATCATTGATCTTTTAAATAATGTCGGTATAGTGGTGAAGGTCCCAGAGTGCCACTGTACTAGTCTATTTGATAAACTAGTCTGCTGGGTATACCATACCTCGTTATTTGCACCTTGGGTGCTATAACTTAATCAGGTCGGTCAGTAGTCAAGGTCTAGAATATGGACCACCACACTAGCTATTCCTTATAGATCTAGTGCCTATTAGTGTTGTCTCCTAAGATGGGCCAGCTAAAACAATTAAACAAGATTAATATAATTTACATGTGGCTTTGAAATATAATATAAGGTTATTTTGGTAATTTTCCACTAATAATGCTTAATGGCTTAATTAGTAAAGATTATGCATGTAATGATTAAAAATGACCCTAAAACCATAATTTACATAAGTTAAAGTGATTAACTGGATAATTTATAAATAGAAACACCCTAGGGGCAAAATGGTAATTTAACATGTTAGTAGTCTAGGTTGTACTTGGAAATCTTAACAAGATAAGAATATAAGTATTATGCATGGATAAATTGCTGGACATGTTTTAAATGCTTGAATTCACCACTGAGTATATTATATATTTAGTGCACAGGAAACAAGAATAAGGATGTAGCCTCGTAAAGCATGTAGTAGAGTTCAAAGGTCATTTTTTATAAGGTTGATAATGTACATTTGTATAGATTTGCCCTTTATGTACTTAGGTGGGAAAGTAGGTGTGATATATATAAGGGACACAGGATGTAATTATATATATATACAGACTATATTGTAATTAATCAATTGTTTATCCCATTTTGGAATGTATGACATATGTTGATGTTTTGTGAGCCTAAGGCTCTATGTGTTTTCTTGATTATGGCTTTAGGCCTGTGTTTGTTGTTTGATAGATATTGGTGTTAGGTTGATATCTAGGGGACTAAAAGGGTCCAAGAGATGTGAAAATCCATTATAAAAGTGTTTTACAGGTTGAAAATTTTGAGATAATGACCCGGGGCAGCCATTATGCTACTGAATTTTTAGGTAATGTTTGACTATGTTAAAATCACCCTGTAATGACATGAACCTATTGGTTTGAACCTAAATGAACTATAAAAATAGACAAGAAGGAATTTGGAGTGAGATAGAATTGAATAATACAGAATAAGAAAAAGTTAAATGAATGACTAGGGGAGAAATCTAAGGATGGGTGACCTGGAGGGAAGTGCATTGCTTTTTAGGTTTACTTCAAGAATCCAATAGTGGGTGTTACATAGATTACCCATCTTGTCACTACCCCAGTTGTCATTCATTTAACATTTATAGCCCTAAGTATCCTGGTGAGGTATTCCTATTATTTTTCATATATTATTTGTTGTTGTCTTCAATTTGATTGTAATTAGCTTATAAAACCATTTTATGTTGCAATAATTTAATTTATAGAAATTTGGACAATATAACATCTACTTGGGTGAAAAACTAAAATTTTGAACCTATTAAAAAGCACTTCTATATTAGTTACCAACATATCGTTCCTCTCCTGCACCCATATAGTCCTCTAAACATCTAGTCTCATCATACAGTCACACAACATAGAGTCTCAAACTCAGATCAGGTTTAAACACAAATCAAGCACACACATATATATACATACATTCAATTTGCAACTCTTATTTATTAAATACAAACCATATAATATCAAACATCATGTTTAACAACTCTAGGCCATGGGCCCCATACCCTATCTACCCATGATTGCCATCTATAGTAGATGATCATCAGCTAAACTATAGTTGTCCAGGTTAAGCAGCACTATTATCTTCAATCTATGCATTAGAACACCAATACGCTAAGTGTAAACTCAGTGGTGAATTTAATGTAATATATATGTGTCAACTAAACCATCATGCAAAAACACTCATCATGCAAATCATGTAGCCATGTAGGTTTAAGTAAATGCAACTTTGTCATTTATTAGGCTATCTTATTACTTAAAATTCAATGTGTCTCATACTTTATTTAAGTTACTAAGTTATGTTCCTCATCTTTAATTATGTCAAGTACATCATAAAATCATAACTATTAATATTATTTGTTTTTATTTATTTTCTTCCATTTTAGGTTGACACTAGAAAGACTACTCTTAAAGACTCTCGATAGCAGGATCTAGATTATATAGTGGTTCACATTTTAGATCTCGGTAGCTACACCTACCTAACTCCATTCGATAGTAGAGGTCAATTCATAAGAACCTCCCAAACCAGAGTGGCAGGAATTAGTCTTGGTAAACATCCCAACAAAAGGGATAGTAGGGATTAGTCCCATAAGACCTCATAAATCCTAATCATCGAATCATCATAGGTGAATAGTAGGGATCAACCACATGGGATATCTCAAATCCATAACAAATACAGGTAAGTAAGGATCAACCCATGTGGACGTCCCAATACTTGGGAATGCAGGACTCTCTATCATAACTTTGGCAGCTGCACCCACCATCACATATACATAGGCAATGGCCTTAGATGACTAAAACCCCTAGCAGCTACTAACTCCTTAGTTAACTAGTCAATCTATCCATTAGGTGTTTAACTGATATGGGTTAATTCTATTTACCAATTTAATTACATAGTTATAGGCCATTCATCACAATTCATAACATTGTTTATTAATGCCATAGTTACTTGCACATTTTCATTAGTACATAACCACTCATTACTATACATTATCTCTATCACATTACTATTTTTTTGGTAATTTTTATGACCTTAATTGTTAAGCCATTATTCTCATACAATCCAACACAATTGCATCAATTCCCATTACTATTACCACTACTAACCTTACCAAAGTCGGTTACTCAATCTTTTATTTACTTGCAATATGTCACCAATTCACTTTCATGTATTTAGTCATCTCATGCCTTACTCTCATTACCATTAGTCATAACATTCATATACATGGGCACACCTTCATACATAACATAATTTAGGCCAAATCATACATTATTACTAACCAATATTTTCCTTTATGAATTTTATCTTATAACCATTTCCCATGCTTACATTTTAGCCTATTTACATTACCAAGTCTCACTAACCACTCTTACACACTAACATTTACTTTATGCACACCATTTGGCTATACCTTAAGCACACAAGCACATGTATTTCTCGCACACTAATCACACACTTAAGCTCCTCAGAATCACATTAGCATAATTACATAAGCATGGCACATTAACATGCATGCATACACACACCATTACACTTCCATTCACACTTTCACACACTTATTCATACACACACATAATGGAACATAAATATTACACTAAATACACATACCTAAGGTCTTAAAACACCTTAATTCACCACTTTAAGTCCTTGGTTCCTCTCTTCTTTAAGCTTGTCCTCTTTTCCTATAAACATACACATTTTAGGGTTTAGAAAATTTTTAAAAAATCAATATAATTACAAATTGAAAGCTAACTATATGGTTAAGCTAGGATTACTTAAGACTACCTAAAAAATAAAAAGTGGGAGAAAAACACTTATACCTAAATTTGACACTATTCACCAAGTGTTAATATCTCACTTTTTAGCCTTTGTTTTTTAATTCTTTCAATTAAAATGAACTCAAGAGGCTATGGAGATAAAAACCATATAAAGCTTATTAGGTTTAGGTTTGATTTAAGAGAGATGAAGAAGAAAAATGAGAGGAGAGAGAAAAGAGATATGGCATCTGCCTTAAGGGTGGGAGGAAGGGGATAAAGTCTTTTGGCATATGTGGCAATTACACATATGTTTACCTTTTTCTATTAGATGGGTGGATAGCTTAGATCACACCACGTGTCGATCTGACAGTCTGTTTTAATTCAATTTTCTTTTAAAATTTAGAAATTCAAATTAATTTCTTAAGAACTCTAAAAATCATGGTTTTAGTGCCAAAAATTCATGGTAATTCCTATTAAGGGTCCCATAAAATCTTAGGTCAAAACTCTAAAGGCAACTAGGGTTATTATTCACTCTCGTAATTAAAAGAAATTCCAAATGAATATCAAATGACCTTAGAATATTAAAATTCATTCACAATAGACTCAGTGGAATTTTTGACCTTCTGGTTATGTCATTTTCATGTCTATTTAGACTCATCTCGGACCAATCCTAGCATAAACTCAACTAAAGTCCCTATTCACTAGTTCTTAGCCTAAAATGATTATTGGTTTTGCTAAAAGTTTTAATTATTTCATTTTCATCATTTTCTAGCCCGTCAAAGTTTTATGGTGAGTATGCCCCCTTCGAGCCATTATAAGGTGCCCTAGTGTCCCAGGAGATACTATTCATGCCTCGGAGGTACTATTCATGAAACTGTGATTTACAGTTGTTACAATCCTTCCCCACTTAATAAATTTTATCCTTAAAATTACCTAGTAAGAACAAAATGTGGATATTGAGCTTTAATCTACTCCTCGCTTTTCCATGTGGCTTCCTCAGTCTTATGGTGCTTCAACAACACCTTCACTAGTGGTATAGTTTTGCTTCTTAGTTTTTTGACTTCTTTGGCTAATAATTGTACTAGCTCTTCCTTATAAGTCAAGTTTTGTTGTATTTGAATCTCCTTTGCAAGTATCACATGTGTAGGGTCAGACCTATATTGCCTCAACATTGAGACATGGAACACATCATACTTTTTTTGTAATTCTGATGGTAAGGCTAGCTTGTACGCTACTAATCCCACACATTCTATAATCTTGTATGGATCGATAAACCTAGGACTCAATTTCTTCTTTTTTCTAAATCTGAGTATCTTTTTCCTTGATGATACCTTTAGGAACACTTTTTCATTGACCTCATATTCAATATCTTTCTACTTTAAGTCAGCATATGACTTCTACCAATTTATGGTAGCCTTTAACCTATCCATTATGACTCTAACTTTATCTTTTACATCCCTAATCAAATTAGGTCCCATAAGCTTACTCTCACTTACTTTACTCTAACAAAGTGGTGTTTTACATCTTTTAGCATATAGTTCCTCATAGGGAGCCTTGCCTAAGCTATCTTGATGGCTATTATTATAGCTAAATTCAGTCGAAGATAGATATTGATCTTAACTCCCTTTAAATCCAATGGCATAACTGCACAACATATCCCTTAACACTTGTATCACCCATTCTAACTATCCATCGATCTATGGATAGAAAGCTACAATAAAATTCAGACGAGTACCCAAAGCCTTTTGAAATTTCTTCCAAAACTTGGAAGTGAACTGAGGGTCACGATCTAAAATAATGGCAATTAGCACTCCGTATAACCTCATAATCTCATTGACATACAATTGTGCTAGCTTATCTAAGGAGTAGTCCATTTTGACTGGGATGAAATGAGTTATCTTAGTCAGCCTATCTATGATCACCTAAACTGCATAACACTTACTCCTGGTCATTAGCAATCCTATTACAAAATCCATAATGGCTTTTTCCCACTTCCACTCTAGTATTGCTATGGGGTGCAACAATCTAAAAGGAACTTGATGTTCATTTTTCACTTATTGGCATGTTAAGCATCGAGCCATATAATCTATTACATCTCATTTTATTCCTAGACACCAATAGTGGGATTTCAAGTCCTAATACATTTTTGTGATTCTTGGATGCATGGAATATAAATTATCATCTACTTCTCTCGAAATCTATCTTTTTACTTTTTTCACCTTAAGTACAAACATCTTATCATGGAAGTATAAGCATCTATCTACCTTGACTTTAAAGTCTGTAGCCTTTCCCTCTTTGATTTTACTTATCATCTACATAAAATTATTATCTTGTATATGTGTTTCTTTTCATCTACTATTCGAAGTCAGGTTTTATGTGTAATTTAGCTAAAATTGCATCATCCTTAATATACTTCATCCTGGCATTCATAGCTCTTATAATATCTATGAACTTTCAACTCAAGGCATCAGCAACTACATTTTTTTTCCTTGGGTTATAGTTGATCAAATAGTCATAATCTCTTATTAGTTCCATCTACCACCATTACCTTAAGTTCAACTCTTTTTGGGTGGGAAGGTATTCCAAACTTTTTATGGTCAATGTAAATGTAACACTTTTAACCATATAAGTAATGCCTCCAAAATTTTAATACAAATACAATAGCTACCAATTCCATATCATGTGTTGGGTAGTTCCATTTATATGGCTTTAGCTACTTCAAAGCATAAGCTACCGCCTTTCAATCCTAATCATAACACTACCAAGTTCATTATGTGAAACATCACTATAGATCACATAATCCATCCTTTGGTCAGGTTGAATGAGAATTGGTACTTTAGTTAACATCACTTGAAGCTTGTCAAAGCTTGCTTAGCACTTATCATCCCACAAAAATCTCACATCCTTTTCACAACAATATGATCAATGGGGATACAATCATCGAGAAGCCTTTTATAAATCTTTGGTAATAATTGACCAATCCTAGGAAGCTTTAGATTTTAGTCACATTCCTAGGAGGTTTCCATTTTAACACAGTTTTAACCTTACTAGGGTCCACCTTAATGCCATCTACTAAAACTATGTAACCTAAGAAGGCCATCTCATTTAGCTAGAACTCACACTTACTTAGCTTACCATAAAGCTATTTTTCCCTCAGGGTTTGCAATATGATTCTTAAGTGCTGCTCATGTTCGTCCCTACTCTTGGAATACACCAGAATGTCATTAATGAAGACTACAATAAACTGGTTCAAATATGGCTTGAAAATTCTATTTATGAGGTCTACGAATGCTATAAGGACATTAGTAAGCCCGAATGACATCACAAGAACTCATAATACCCGTATCTGGTTTGGAAGGTAATCTTTAAAATGTCTTATTTCTTAATTCTCAGCTGGTGATACCCTGATCTAAAGTCAATCTTGGAAAACATGTTAGAACCTTAGAGCTAGTTAAAGAGATCTTCAAATTTGGGCAATAGGTATTTATTCTTAACTGTCACTTTGTTCAACTGCCTATAGTTAATGCACAACCATAATGATCTGTCTTTCTTTTTCACAAAGAGCACTAGTGCTCCCTATGGTGAAGTACTCGACCTAATGAAGCCTTTATCTAATAATTTTTGCAATTACACCTTCAGCTCCTTTGGTACAGAGTGATAGATATAGGAGTAGTACCAAGATACACCTTAATCTAAAAGTCAAGCTCTTGCTGTGATGGCAATCCTAATAGTTCATATAGAAATACATCAAGGAATTTTAACACTACTAGCATCTGATTAAGGCTGGATGTTATGTCATCTGTATTAACTACATAAGCTAAATAAGCTTCACATCTTTTTCGGATTAGTCACCAAGCTATTATAGTAAAGATAAGATTAGGTAAGAATTTTGCTCACTAACTACTGTCACCTTATGTTCCTCAATTGTCATAAGGGTAAGCCTTTCTGCTCACAATCAATTACTACTCGATATTTAGATAACCAATCCATACAAAAGATAACATCAAATTTATGGAAAGGGAGTTCAATAAGATCACTTAGAAATACTTGATCGACCTTAAATTACTAGAGGACAATGTCTATGTACTTTATTCACTATCACACTCTAACTAATCGAATTGCTAACTAGGATGTCTAAGTCTATGGGTTAAGGTTCTAATCTTTTATCCCATACTCGTGCCAAGCAAATGTTTGAATGAGTGGATCCTGGATCTATTAGGGCCAAAATAGATACATCAAATAAAGAGAATGTACTAGCAATCACATTAGGTGCCTCAACTTCCTCACGGGCTCGAATAATGTATTAATGAGCTGGCACTTAAGTCTCTAATCTAGTCCTCTAACTGGTGCCTAGCTTGTCATTCTTGTTCTTTTTCTTCCTTCTATTGGGTGCTAGGGAGGAGGCTTGAAATTAAGTAGCATCAGGTTGCTTCTTTGGTCAATCCCTCTTATAGTGGTCCCTTAAGCCACAAATAAAACACTATCCTTATCTCAATTATCAACATAGTTCTTAGTGTTTCCTATTGTATGTCCCACACACTAGAGGTGCACTCCTTATTATAGATACTAGGGCATTAGAAGCTTGTTGTGGTGGTCAGGGCCTAGTTTGAGATGCTTGACCTAACCTCAATTTTTAACCCTCCCTTTAGGACTACTATAAGGCTTGAGAACCCCTCTGCTTCTTGCCAGCCTTAGGTACTGAGCTCGTTTAGCCTATAATGAAAGGCCTCTTCTTTTAGAAGAGCTCTGTCTTTTCTTTCACTATCTTCTCCATGGAATATGTTACCAACAATAAAGAAGAGAATTCTTGAATCTTATTAGTTGCAATCTTCATTCTCAACTCCATATTGAGGCCCTTTTTAAACCTCTTACATTGCTCCTTTTCAATAGGCACCAACTCCTCCATGTACCCATTTAAACGGTCGAAGTCTTTTTCATATTATGACATGAAACTCCACCCCTACTTCAAGTCCAGGCACTCTTGCCTCTTCTTGTCTAGGTATGTCTTTGAAATATACCACTTCCTAATTTCTTAGAGGAAGAAGTCCCATGTGAGTTCTGTTGCAACTTTCCTCCTACGAGTTGTGTCCCACTAGTGGAAAGCTTCTTCTTACAGGAGTGAGGTGGCACACTTCAAGTTTTGCTCTAAGGTGCACTTTAGCTGCTCTAAAATCCTAATGGTCCTCTCTAGCTAGTACTCAGCCCTAATAGTATCATCCTTTACTATTCCTACAAAATCTAAGGCCTCTATTTTCTTTGCCCTCTCTAAATATATTTTCTACAATGCTACAAGCTATGGAGATTGTGTAAAGCAGCAGCAGCGGTAACATGCCTTATTAAGTCTATAATCTATTATAGTAATGCTGGTGAGGCCTGTGCTTGAGCATAGGCTTAGCAAGCTATATCACTCAGCATTGGTATGGCTGCACTCACTTCTGGCCAATGAATCATCAATGGGGGCATGGCTTGCCACCTTTTCTCTCTATTCTAGCAGGGTCCATTTGCTTATCGTACTTTACTATAAAAGAATAAACAATTAGCCTCTTATAGTGTAGCTTTATTGGGACACAGAATCCTAGGACATGGCACTCATGTATACTATCCCTAGGAATGCCTAAACCCATTCTGATACCACCAAACGTAACACCCCCTACCCGATTCTCGAAGGAACTCAGTAGGAGATGTTATTTTATATAGGTCACCCATCCTGTCACTACCCCAGCTATCATTTATTCAACACTTATATCCCCAACTATCTAGGTGATGTATTCCTATTATTTTTCATTTATTATCCAATATTGTCCCCAATTTGATTGTAATTAGCCAATAAAACTATTTTATGTGGCAATAATTTAATTTACAAAAATTTGGATAGCATAACAGCTACTTAGATGAAAAACCAAAATTTTAAATTTGATAAAAAGCATTTTAATATTAGTTACCAACACATCATTCCTCTCTTGGACGCATCTAGCCCTTCAAGCATCTAATTCTATCAC
>CANXYI010738022.1:0-10028 GCA_948208565.1 Hura crepitans
TTTAGGTAATGTAACATATAAGGAATCAAAAGGTTAATAATGGTAAGAAATGTGTGTGATTAAATGATAAGTAATATTAATTAGTTTAGTAGCATTTCTTGAGCATACTAGTTAGTGAATATATAGATGAGTGTTTAATGAGTATTTAATGAGAAAGACCATGTGAGTATGAATATGCAATAAACATGGAAATCATGCATGACATAATTTAGTTATATAAATATGACAAACATTATGTGAATATGTAATAAACATAGAAATCATACATGATATAGTGTAGTTATATAAATATGAAAAACATGATGTTTTAGGGATGTATGATGTATGGCCAAATGGCCTAAAATATGGCTTAATAATGCTTAAAAAGGCATCATGATATTATGTACATGTAACATAAGACATACCAAAAGTGTTTAATGTAAACTACACGTAACTAAGTGAAACATAACTAAATAATGTGTAATTCCCATATGAATATAGACAACCTAGTCTAGATAAGTTGGCTAGTAAATTAGAGAATTTAGCAGTTGCTAGAGTACCTTTTTACCTGACTAGAGCCTTTGAGCTTAGATTAAAGCCTTCAGTCTCATATTATGCCCTTTGAGTCCATATTATGAGGTCTTTGTGGCCTAATTTGATGTATGTTTCTAGAGGTCTTTGTGTCCTTCTTTGATTAAGCTCCCATGAAGTCTTCATGGTAGTTCTAATCAGTCTCTCTTTCATTCGGCCTTTATGGACCATATTGATAGTGTAACACTTGAAAATTTTGAGTGTTATGAATAGTACATCTTGAGATGTGAATAGTGTTTTCTTGTGATCAAGGGCACTAATTTTACTGAATGGAAGTATTAATTATAACATAATTTTGAGTGAATTTTGAAATAAAAATGAAGTCATTTACATGGTTAAAAAGGATAGTTTAATTTTACGGCAGTGTTACATGAATAGTGACCTAATTTTAGTTGAATAGTAAAATATTCAAAAAGTTGCTTAGACAATTACGGGAATAATACAAATTGATACTAAAAAAATTATAATTAACATGTTAGCAATAGAATTCGAATTTTTTGAGATTAGGATGTATTTTTACTAAAATTAGGTAGCCTTCAAATTATGCATTTAATCTATTTCTTACATTTTTGTGCATGAATAATTAGAGGTTTTTAAGGCTTGAATTATGGAAAACTATAGGCCTCTCAATTATCAAAAACAAGGCAAGAAAATTTCAAAAAAAAATATGGTATATAAATAGTCAACAAGGGGTCAAATTGAGGAATAGTTCTCCCTTAAACCCTTTACTACTGATGCCATTAAAGAATAAAAGATGAATCCATTTTCTTTGATTCTTGCCTAATTCTTCTATTCAAGCCCTAGGTCCAAGCCTCTATGACCCTGAGAAGTTGATTCCACCTCGATTTGCATGAAAAATCAAATGTTTGGCCTAATTTTCAACCTTAGTGAATAGTAACTAAAAAATTTTTAAGTAAGTTTCTTTTTTAATTTTGTCATTTTTTGTAGGTTTCTCGAGTGCCCAAGAGTAGATATACATGATCAGTTTTCATGTTTATTGTTTGTATGATTTATTAAAAATTTTTACATATCAATTTTGTAATGGCCTATTAAGGAAACAAAACCCAAGAAAAGGGCAAAAGCAAGGCATAAGTGGTCCTTAGGATTGTATTTTGACTTTTTTTGTACATGTAATCAATATAAATGATCTAAATTTAAGTATGCTTTAGAATTTCCATAATATGTAATAATTGGCATTAATGAGATAAATGTGTAATTAATTCATGAAATGGCAATTAATGGTGATATATGATGTATGATGAAAAAGATTATAATGGTGAATGGATGTTAGGGATATGTAACAGTGATATGGGAATGATAATAATGCAAGAATGTGTATGTAAATATACATATACATGGAAAATACAATGAGTGCATAATGCATTATGTTAAATGTCTATGTGAAAGTGAGGTATGATGATGAATACATGTGATAGATACTTGGAGCCTTGGAAGGCAATGTGGCCGAAATGGCTATGTGAGGTTGTGTGTATGTATGTTAGCTTACATATGCATGTTTTCATCTTATAAGTGTGATATTTATAAAGTATATCAAATTTTTAACATGAATATTTTCCAAATATGGACAGTAAGTAGTTTTTGAAAAATGTTTGTAAACTCGTATTTTTATAAGTTAAATGTTTTATTAAGAATGTTTTATATGGGATAATATGGTAAGAGTTTAAGTAGCATAGAAATTCATGCGCACCTTAGTTAGGTTCGATGACTAATCGTCATTCAGACTGAGTAAAGGGTGTCAAATTTGGTGGTATCAGAGCTCCAATTTAGGCATTCCTTGTAAACATATGAGTCCTTTAGGTTGAGTTTATAAATCATAAAATTCATGATATCGAGGCTCACAAATTGTTCCCTTATCTATAGATAAGATGAGTGATCATGCACTGTACCAGGATATGGAAGTGGAGAGTCAAGCTTTATATCTATAGGACAAAAGTCGAATAGGATTGCATCCATATCTAGTAATATAGTGAGGCAAGTATCATCTACATCCATAATGAAACCAATGTTTCTATAAGAGATGTTATAGCTTTTAAGATAGGCTACAACTACTACACTACCACCAATATAGTAGCCAAAGGTTCCTTTATCTCTCTAAAAGACCTATCTTGAGAGAGTTAAGAATATGAGAGCCAAAGACTTCAAAGGAGAAGGCATGATAGAGCTTAAGAAGGTAGAGTCCTAGTTAGACCGTATTGAAAAGATAATAAAGTAGATGACATACATCCTAGAATAGAAGGTGATCTATGATACATCTTCACTCTAGGAAGAGGTATCAAAATGGTGAGAAGGCTTGAGAAAGTACAAGTTAGAAGTGGAGCGATCATTAGACTTTTACTAAATAGAGTTCTAGAAGAAGTACATTACTAAAGATTATCTAAATGATAGAAGAAAATAGTTTATGGACCTCAAGCAAAGGCAAAAGTCTATTGGAGAGTTTGAGAAAGACTTTGCCATGCTTAGTCAATATGCCAAGGAGACCATTTCCATAGAGGCTGACAAATGCAAGAGATTTGACAAGGGATTACATGTGGACATCAACTCACAGGTGGTTCCTATGAATATTCAAGAGTTCTCACTATTAGTTTCTATTTTCCACTCCATATAAGGGTTTTAGAAAGAGAAAAGAGAATTCTATCGAAAGAAGCAGTCCTTTGGTTACGGAGCTTCTAGTGCAATTCAGTGATTTGGTAATAAGTTTAATAGGAATTAGTCTAGGGCTCCACAGCAGACACAAAAATAGGGCCAGTCCCAGAAGACAATACAAGGCAACAAGGGTAAGGCTGGATAGCAATCTCAGGCTACTAGTACACTAGACTCAATAGCTAAGAGTGACCAGATACCTCAGTGTCAGACATGCCATAAGAGACACAGTGAAGAGTGCTAGAAGTTAAAGCTAGAAGTATGTTTTTCTTATGGATCACCAAATCATTTTCGTAGAGATTGTTCAAAGAGAGATAATATCTAATAAAGATTTACACATGGTTCCCTTAAAGGCCAAAAAGGAGATCAAGTTAGAAAGGCAGGACAAAGACCCAAGCTGAGTACAGAGCTCCTATATGGCAATATGCCATTAGAACCAAAGAGGAGGGTGATGCATTAAACATTATTGCTAGTACTTTTATTCTCTTCGACTCACCTACTTTGGCTTTGATAGATCAGGGGTTTACACATTTATATATATGCATAGCACAAGCACAAGACTAAGGGTTAGACTCTGAGTTTCTTGACCTAGAGAATTTGGCTTGTAATCCCATAAGTCAGCATGTCATTACAAACAAAAGTTACAAAGAGTATCCTTTGATGGTTTAAGGGCACAAGTTTTTGGTTGACCTCATCGAGTTACTGTTGGATGAGTTGGACTTGAAATTTGCTATGGATTAGATGTCTAAGTATCAAGCCTTGGTAGATTGCAAGTTGAAGAGGATAACTCTTACAATTGATGATGGGTCTAAAATCACAATTGCAAGTGAGAGGATAGACTTTTTGTCTAATGTCATATCAGGTGTGACAGTGAGGCATATAATGAAGGGTTTTCAAGCTTTCTAGGCACATGTTTATGATACTATCAAGGGTAAGTAGGATGTTAGTCATATATCGATAGTGTCAAAGTTTATGGATATTTTCCTAAAAGGTTGCCCAATTTACCACTAGAATAGGAACTCGAGTTCACTATTGATATTATACTTAGCACTACTCTAGTATTGATAGCTCCATATCAAATGGCACTAACATAGTTAAAAAAGTTAAAGAATTAGCTTTAAGAGTTACTTGAAAAGGGTTTTATTAGACCGAGTGTGTAGCACCTTACATTTAGTCCGTACACTAGACCCAAGTAAGGATACCGATATTAGAATCCGCTACTCACTAAAACTCGATTAATTTAAAATTTTTTGTTAATTTGTTTAATAAACAAATTTCTTAACTTATAAAATTGTAAAAACATTAAAAATCATTTGGCATGCTTAATGAGGCAACTAATAGGATCATCGTGTCGAAAAATTGGTAGCATAACAGCTGTACTGGGACACTTTCCCAAATAGTCAACCAGTTAAAAACACTTTTATAAAAGCATGCAACACATCCCAACATCAAATGGGTTCTCTTAGCCGTTGAAATTCTAACATAGAACATAGAGCCTTAGGCTCAACTTTTAGCATTCTCACATGCAAAATCACAAATTATCACAATTCATGTGATAAAAATAAAGCTTTTACAACATTACAGCTTTAGTTACAAAAACAACCAAAGTTATAGATTAGGCCTCATCCCTCTAGAATCATAAGAGAACACTATTAATATTACATTTACATCATTACACTATTACAAAATGATTAAAAATACCCATACAAGGGCTATCTTTAAAAGTCTCCTATGGTGCAGAAGCTTTGGCTCTAATCTGCTACTCTATTACCTATGCTTCACAAATATACAATGCGCTAAGCTTTTGCTTAGTGGTGTAATAACTTTAACTAGGAATAAAAATTTAAGCATACATCTATGTAATAAGTGTCAAGTGAGATATATCAAACTATACCTATGCACGCGTTATGATGACAATATAATTATGCAATATGGCACATACTTGTCTTTAATAACTCAAAAACTATATTATATCCATAATCATAGCCGAATTGTAATTAACATAATTAAAACCAACCATTGTACATCAGATATTCATATATTGGTTATAAATATACACATGCTTCATTTTACATGATAACAAGCATACAAACATGTATTAAGATCCATTCCCATACAAATGCATCATTTCTGCATATTTGAGTTCTAAGAACTCATATGCATCAATTCATTAATATAATGAGTATAAAACTACACCTACATCATATAAATGGGTTTAACTCAACATTATACCAAAAACATAAATGTCACGAATAATGCATTATTTAAAATGTACCTAACATTATTTTATGCTTAATCAAACAAAAACCATATTTATCCTTTTTATTATAATTATTTTGTTTAATTTATGCCCATACTAAAGAGACAACCATTCAAGGCTAGATAGCGAATAACGGGCTACTTAAAGGTGCTTAAATAGTGTACCTAAAGACACTAGTATCCTTAGATACAAAATGCTTCAACCTAAAGGCTCACACATATGTAATGCTAAATAGTGGCTTGAAAGCCTGGTGCCCATCGATATAAAAAAAACACATTTGACCCGTAGGCCTATTAGGCGAAGGTAAACATTTCAGCTACTAATCCTAATTGACTAGTTAACCTATCCATACTAGGTTGTCTAACTAATAGGCATCATTAAATGAGTTGATTATCTCATTTTTTAACCATTTTAATGCGTAACATAATTATCATCAACTCATGCATACGCGCTTCCCAATTAGCCATTTTGCATCTCAATAAGGCCTAAACAATCATGTTAAGCATTATGTTTTAACTAAAATGTAGCATAACTAAATTAGGGTTACATAAGCTCAAAACACTAAGCAGCCACATAGCCTAGGTGTAAAAACTATATAAATGCATCCGGCATCATAAAACACACATTTTACCATTTCTTTCATCATTAACATGCATTAAAGAGTCTAATACATCATGTTTAAGCACAAAAATTGCATATCGCATAATTTGCCATTTTTCATATAATATCATTATTTTAGCGATAAACATGCATTTTATAGCTATAATCATTGCAATAACCCATACAACATTCAAAAATGGCATTTAGCTGTCACTAAGCATGCATACACATTATCGTCATCATATGTGCACATTCAGAATGGCATTTAAGCATAAAACATCATTTTCAAGTCATTTATGTACATAATTCACCATTATGCATACAAGGCTTACATACATGAATTTCGGCCTCCACATGCCCAAGGCCATTAAAACACACAGATATACACATTTATAATTAAATGTCATGTTTAGATGCCTAAAAATCAATTTCATGTTCCTCTAAACGATTATGCATAGTCATTTGGCATTAATGTCATATAATGGCATTATAGGGTCATATTATCACATAAAAGAATATGGCATCATTTAAGTACCATTCAACCCACATACATTCACCATGCATCATATTCATACCATGTAATGACATCATTTAATGTTATACATGTAAATACACCTTTGTCCTATACAACCTCACTATATGCCTAAAATTCACATAATGCCATTTATCCCTTAGCTACTCCATAAATGTGTATCACACGTGCATATTATGTTCTAGCCATCACATTACATATATTCGACATCAAACAATCACATTTTAATCAACCATATCATTTACTAGGGATTTATGCAATTAATAGCAATTTTTACTATTATGGAACTATATGTCATATTGAAATTCATGTATAGTTACTCCAAGTTAATGTGAGTACACATTCCAAAACGGGTCATATGGGATGCTCGAAGTTAGCCTAAGCCTTTTCCTAGCCTCGGGATGCTTGGGTTGATGCCTTGCCCACAAATACAAAAAGGTATGAACTTTAAAAAATAATATAAAATAATATATAAGTTGAAAAAATATTTTGAGCCTAGATATGAGCTCTACGACACCCTAGGAATTTGTAAAACATAAAATTAGTGGAAAAGAAAAACTTGAGTGTCTAAAGGTTACTATTCACCTCAAAAACTTCTTAATTTTTCTCCCGAAATACTTTGCCATTCTTGGTGATTTTGGTGTCCACAAACTTAGCTCAAGACACTCTTCGATTTAGGTGTAGGCTTGAGAAATGGGTCATTCCATGGAGCAAGAAATCAAAAAGGGAGAGGGGAAAGGGAGGCTTACAATTTTTTAAGGGAAATAGGGCAAGGGATTTGTGTTTTTGAAGGGAAATGGATGGAAATTTCATTTCCATCCTACTTATAGTTTTTAAAAATATAAATTTTCCCCTCTTTCAAAAAATGTTTAAAACCGATAGGAATGTTAGTTTTCCCTCATTTCTATCTCCAAATATCCATTAAACCAAGCCCTAAATCTTCCCAAAATCTCGAGCCTAAACTACTACAAGAACCTAAAAAATTAGCACATTTTATGTCCTAAAAATTCAATAAAAATACTTCCCATTCTCGAAAAATTTTGATTCCAAAGACACTTTCATATTATTTTAAGCAACTTTTTATTTTATTTATAGTTTAGCTTTGCTTGTGGCATTATTCATAGGACACTGCCATAAAATCATATTTAGAGTTTTTAACCATCCAAATGACTTCAGATTGGCTTCAAACTTTGCCAAAAATTCTCTTATAATTAATACTACCCATTAGTACATTTAGTGCGACTAGAGTTTCGAGAAGCACTATTCACCTTAGGAAGTACTATTCATGAGAGTCAGGATTTTCGGATCGTTACATTTCCCCTCTTAGAAAAGATGTCATCCTCAGCATACCTAATTCAAAGAGATATTGATATTGCTCTTTCATCTGAGCTTCACTCTCCCATTCACTTCTTTGATGCTGTGATGTTGCCATAAGACTTTAACCAATGGCATAATTTTGTTCCATAATTCCTTGACTGCTATGTTAGGATACCAATAGGTTCTTCTTCATATGACAAGTCTAGTCATATCTTAACTTCCTTGGCATTCAACACATGTGAAGGGTTTGATCTATATCTTCTCAACATTAAAACATGAAACATATAATGAATGTATTGCAACTCTAGAGGTAAAGCTAGTTTGTAGGACAATAAACACACACATTCTATGACCTTGTACAGTCTAATGAACCTCAGACTCAACTTTCTTTTCTTACCAAACCTCAACACCTTTTTCTATGGTATTATTTTAAGAAAAACTTCATCACCAACTTCATACTCAATATCTCTTCTTTTTAAATATGTATAGGATTTTTTGTCTATCTGAATTAGCCTTTAGCCTCTCTCTGCTGATTTTAACATTCTCCTTAGCATCTTTGACCAAATCTGGTCCCATAAGCTTATGCTCACTTAACTCGCTCCAACACAAAGGAGTCCTGTATCATCTCTTATACAATGCCTTATAAGAGCCATACCAAGGTTTGCTTGGTAACTATTATTGTAAGCAAAATTCGATAATGACAAAAATCTATCCCAACTACCCTTAGGCTCTATGGCATATGCTCGATGCATATCCTTAAGTATCTGAGTGATTCTCTCTAACTAACCATCTGTCTAAGGATGAAAAGTCATGCTGAAATTCAACCTAGTCCTCAAGCATTATGAACCTTCCTCTAAAATCTCAATGTAAAATAGGGATCTCTATTTTAGATGATAGATGAAGGCACTTCATAAAGCTTAACTATCTCATCAACATACATCTTAGCTAGCTTTTCCAAGGAATACTCATTTTTTATTGGAATGAAATAAGCTAACTTGGTTAATCTATCAACCACTACCCAAATAGAATTATGGTTATTCCTATTTATTGGTAATCTAACCACAAAATCTATAGTGACTTGATCCTATTTCTGTTCTGGAATTGCTATGGGTTATAGCAAACCAGAAGGAACTTGATGCTCAGCCTTCACTTATTGATAAGTGACATATCTTGTTGTATCTCAGCTACATCTCTCTTCATGCCTGGCCACCAATATACCATCTTCAGATCTTGTTACATCTTAGTACTGCCAGGATACATAGCATATGGTGCATTGTGCACTTTTTGTAGAATAAGCTATCTCAAGTCCTCTTTCTCTAGCACATAAAGTCGATCATGATGATATAAATAACATTCTTCCTTAACCACAAACTCAGTAGACTTCCCTCTTAGATCATACTCATGATACTATAAAGCCTGTGATCATCTTTCTATGATTCTTTTACCACCTGCATCAAACTTGGCTTCACTTGCAACTCAACTAACAAACCATCGTCATCTTATAGCTTCAAATGGATAAACATCACCTTTAATGCTAACTTAAGCTTCCTACTCAAGGTATCTATAACCATATTAGATTTCCCAAAATGGTAATCCATAAGGCAATCATAATCCTTGATCAATTCCATCCATCTTAGTTGCCTCAAGTTTAACTCTTTCCATGCCTGCAGATACTTCAGACTCTTGTGATTAATGAAGACATAGCACTTTTCCCTATAAAAGATAATGCCTCCATATTTTTAAAGCAAATACAATAGCTGCAAGCTCTAAATCATGTTTCAGATAGTTTTTCTCATGAGGTTTTAACTATCGTGAGGCATAGGCAACAACTTTGTTGTCCTATATAAGTAAAAATCCCAACCTATTCAGTGAGGCATCACTGTATATGGTGAACTCTTTTCCTGACATTGGCTGAACTAAAATTGGATCCTCTATCAACAAACTCTTAAGCCTATCAAAACTATTCTGACATTTGCTATCCCATTCAAACTTCACATCCTTCCTCAAAAGATGTGTCATAGGGCCTACTATTAAGGAAAATCCCTTGACAAACCTTTTGTATTATCTAGCCAAACCTAAGAAACTCTT
>CANXYI010738345.1:0-11788 GCA_948208565.1 Hura crepitans
CTAGGTGGCTTTCACTCTATCATAGCTTAAATCTTGCTAGGATCTACCTTTATGCCTTTTGCTGATGCTATATGCCCCGAAAATGATACTTCCTCTAGCCAAAACTCACATTTACTGAGTTTAGCATAGAGCTTCTCATCCCTTAAAATCTTTAAAAATGTTTGTAGATGTTTCTCATACTCTTCTCAGTCCTTAGAATACACAAGGATATCATCGATGAAGACTACTACAAACTAATCTAGAAATGGCTTGAAAATCCAGTTCATGAGATCCATGAATGCCGTCGATGCATTACTTAACGCAAAAGACATCTCTAGGAACTCATAATGATCATATCTAATTTTAAAAGTCATCTTGTATATGTTCACCTCTTTCACTCTTAGCTAATAATACCCGAATGTAAGATTAATCTTAGAAAAGACACCTGCCCCTCTAAGCTGATCAAATAGATCATCAATCCATGGTAAGAGATACTTGTTCTTGATGGTGACTTTGTTCAACTGTCTATAATCCGCATAAAGCCTCAAAGAACCATCCTTCTTCTTGACAAATATAATCGATGTTCCCCATGGTTAAATACTTGGTCTGATGAAACCTTTATTAAGAAGCTCTTGTAACTATATCTTCAACTCCTTCAACTTTGTAATAGCTATCCTGTATAGAGCTATTGAAACTGGTGTTGTGCCTAGCATCACCTCAATTTTGAATTCTAACTCCCATTCTTGTGGCAAACTACGGAGTTCATCTGGAAAAACATCCTTAAACTCAACCACAATAGGAATTTGACTTGTTTTTATACTTCCTTTTTTGTGTTAACCATATATGTAATGTAGGCTTGACAACCTTTTCACATCATCCTTCTAGCCATAATTGCTAATACTATATTAGCCATGTAATTTGATCTCTCACTAATCAGTGTCACTTTTGACCCGTCACTAGCTTTTAACGTGATCCTCTTCTTCTTGTAATCCACTATGGCATGATACTTGGACAACCAGTCTATGCCTAAGATAAGATTAAACTCATTGAATGGTAATCCAATAAGATCTGCTAAGAAAACATGTCCCTATGTTGATAAAGGATAGACTCTATATACTTTGTTCACTATGATATGTTGTCCTATAGGATTGCGAACCCTCATATCAAAACTAAGGTCATCTGAATCTAAACCTCAATCTATAACCCGTGTTGTGTAGATATATGAATGTGTGGACCCCAGGTCTATCATTGCTAAAATAGGTAAATCAAAGATATGGAAAATACCCGCTATAACCTCTAGTGCATCTGCCTCCTCTCTAGCTTGTATGGCATACTGCGCTAGAGCTCTACTCTCTGACTTGTCATTCTGGCTAGCCCTAGCTTTGGTCCCAATGTCTTTTTCCTATGATGACCCCAAAGGTCTAATCAGATAGTTTCTCTAAAAATACTCTCTAAAGCCACAACCCTAGCAAACTCATAAGGTAGCCTTCTAACATACACCTCAATGTCTCTTATGGCAAGTCTCACATGCTAGTGTCGACTCACTTTTGATAGTAGATCTAGAAGCACCTGATGTTTGAGTCTATGCTCTAAAACCCTATCCTGAGCTCTGAGACTAATCTAACTTCTTACTCTGCTATCTCCTGGACTGACCCCTTTCTACTTCTTATTAATTGTATAACTAGAACTGCCCTATCCTTGGCCATAAGATCTCTTCTTGAGGCTATCTCTCTTCTGTCTCAGTTGATGTACCATCTTTGTTGTATGACAAGCTAATATCAAGGCTAAAAATTTCCCGATCTATATCAAAGCAACTTGTTGCATAATATCTAGATTCAACCTATTCTTAAACTTCTTACAGTGATCTTCCTCTATAACTATAACTGCCTTAGCATATCTACTCAAGTGAGCAAACTCCTTCTCATACTTAGATATAGGCTTATGCTTCTGCTTGAAGTCTATAAACTCCTGATACTTCTGATCCAAGTAGTGCTTAGTTATGTACTTCTTCTTGAATTCTTTAAAAAAGAACTCCCAATCAAGACTAGTAGCCATCTTATGCTCTGTAATAGCCTCCCACCACTTTAAAGCTTCCTACAACATCATAGAAGTAATACACATTGTATACTCCTCCTAAGGACACTTTAACTGCTATATAATCTTGAGCATCTGAACTAGCCAATACTCAGCTTTACTCGACTCATCTAGCTCCTCATCCTTGAAGAACTTAGCCCTGTTCTTTAATAATCATTCTATGTACATCTTCTGAAAAGCATACTGCTCTTGAGGTACTAAAGGTGGAACTATGTAAATTGTAGCAACTGCAGGAGCAGCAACCATTATCACCTATCTAACAAACTTTAACATTTTTTATAGCTAAGCCGACTAACCCTACTACCCATGTGCATCATGTCCCATATCACTAGAGGTCACATATTTTGGTTATGCCTCTCCTTGCCCTTCAGTCGTAGAAGAATGGCTCTCTACTTTTTCCTCTTTGCTTCGGGTAGTACTATGGCTTATCTCCGTATCTGTAGGTAATAGAAACAAATTATGAACCCCATATGTAAAATGTTATGATATAAACAAACTACAGTGCTCTTATGTAACCTATAGGTTTAGAGGAAAGCCTAAACTGAAGCTCTGATACCACTAAAGTGTCACACCATCCACCTGTCCCGTACACTGAACTCGAATATAGAGCACACACGCATACCAATATCTGATTCCACTACCTATAAAACCTAATTAAATTAAAACTTTTATTAACTAAAGGATTTCTTGATTTAAAGAGTTGTAAAAATACTAAAAACCATTTGGCATGCTTTACGTGGCAACAAATGGAGTCATCATGTCAAAAATTGGGTAGCATAACGGTTGTACCAAGACACTTTCCCAAATAATAAACCTATTATAAGCACTTCTAAAACTATTTACAACACAACAAAACTCCAATTGGGTCCTCCTAACCCCCCAATCATCGTCAAAACAGCATAGAGCCTCAGGCTTATCACAATCAACATTCTCACATGTAACATCAAGAGATATCAGATAAGTCGTGCAAGAAATATAAAGCTTTTGAAATAAATATAGATTAAGATACAAAAACTTACCAATATTTATAGATTAAGCCTAATCCCTTTGGAATCACAAAAGCATCATTATCTATATTTACATCATCATCATTTTACAAAACGAAAACAAAAGTGCCTAAAACGGGCAGTCTTCGTATTCTCACGTGAGATAGAAGCTTTGACTCTAATCTGCTGCTCAATTACCTATGCATTGCAAACACAACAATGCACTAAACTTTCACTTAGTGGTGTAATCACTTCAACATGAATATGGGAATTATATCTTGCAATTATTCATTTCATATCAATATTATGGCATGTTATCAATGGTATGCATACAATATGGTTCATAAGAAAATAAGCATTTTTAATATACATACATGTTAAGAAATATGCATATCCCATACGATATTCATACATATGGCATAACTATCATCAATATGAATAAAATGAGCTATAAGCTTAACATACACATATATCTCCTCATAATAAGACATACGCATTTAAGCAATTATAGAAAGCTCAACAACATACATTACATGTTATAGCCTCGTAATCATGTATTAATCATATTACCGATTTCATAAGCATCTTTATACCATAACATCATTTTCAGGTCCTTATATTGTTTAACAAACACCCATATTAAAAAGAGAACTATCCAAAGTTGGATAGTAAATATCATTGGCCTGAAGGCACTTGCACCCATAGATACATAGACTTTGGTTCATAGGCACTCACATCCAAAGATACGTAGAAACATTGGCCTTTCAGCACTCACATCTGAAGATATATAAAATTATTGCCCTATAGGCACTCATACCCATTGGTACATAGAAACATTGGTCTGTAGGCACTTATACCTATTGATACATAGATCGGTGACCCCATGGGTCTCATACTCAAAGGTAAGCTAGCAGCTTCTAAAAATCCTAGTTGACTAGTTAACCTATCCAAACTAGGTTGTCTAACTATATAGACATCATTAAACTCATCATATTTTGTCATTTAAGCCATTTATACATTTTATACCATATTACCGTATGATTTATCTCATTAGCCATTTTGCACAGTAGCAAGGCTTAAAAACATATGCCCATGGCATAAACAATATAATCATGTCATGTAGTCAACTTAGGCTCACATAAGCTCATTGTCACTAAAAGATCATATCATGTAGGTGTAATAGCTGAAAACATCAACATATCGCACCACATGCATCCTCATACACCATTCGGCCCACTTAAACATAAGGGCTTTAATGTATGTGCATAACTCTTTAATAGCTTTATTAACACATAATAATGTTATAAAACATAATTATGCATTTTAGTTCTCTTTAATACATCAATATGCCTTTTAAAGCATCACTAGGCCTTATATGGCCATAACATATGTCATACATGCACTTCTAATATCAAGCACATTTAATCCACATCATTATCATGCATTCATGTCTTATAATGCATAATACATCAAACAATCACATAAAGCCATATTTCACATTAACATGTCATTTTACACATAATCTAGGCATTCATCAATATAAGACACATAAGCCTCATTACATAGCAAAAAACCATATTTATGTCATGCATTTCAACATGGTAAACCACTCACATCACATTTATGCCATTTCTCCATACAAGCTCACATATTCATTTTAGGCCATAAAAGCATCTAAAATATGTCATATTCTCATTTAAAGCCTTCTTCCATCTATATATCATACACACATTCATTTCATCACATGTGTTAAAGCATACACAACTGTATTTACACCATTTTTCACCATACATCACATAATCATCCATTTTAGGCATAACTAGCACAATATTCATGCTCCTAGCCTAAATGAGGCATTCGGCCTCCTTATGGCATGCATACAGCATCATAGCACACATTTATAACATCTAACATAACCATTCATCAATATTTAATTGAATCATGCATCTAACATATAGTGGCCATTAATGCACAATCTATAATAAATGCACATATTGAATTCCAAGCATTTTTCATTCATTTTAAAGTGATTACACATACCAAAAATAGTCGTCAGGGGTGGTATGCCCATAACTATCCTAGGCCTTCTCCTTGCCTCAGGAAGCTCGATTCAAATTCTCACCTACGAATTCAAACAAGTTCAATTTTTGAAAAATGACAAAAAAATCATACATAGCTTCAAAAAATAAAACAAGCATACACATGCACTCTTGGGCAATTGTAGGGTCTAGGAAAAATATCAAAATGGAAAGAAAATTACCTAATCGTGATTTGGTCACTATTCACCTTGGGAAGGAAATCCCAATTCCTCTCGAGATTCTCCACTAAGTGTGGTGATCTTGGTTTCTAAAGCTTCGTCTTAAGATGGAGAGTGGTTGGGTTTGAAGGGAAATAGGAGAGGGAAATGGAGAGAAGTGGATGGAAATAGGGAAAGAAAAGAATTTTTGAGGTATTTATAGTTTTTTTCAAAATTTAATTTATTTTTGTTTTCACAATTTTTTTCTCCTCTCTAGAATGATCAAAATTCCTCAAAATAGATTTCAAAAATTAGGTCAATATGAATCCTATAGACACTAAAAGAATCAAGCTCGAAAGACGAAGAAAATTGAAAAAATTAGCATTTTTCCTTAGCCAAAAACTCGATAGAAATACTTCTCGATATCTAAAAATTCTTATTCCAAAGCCAATAGACTATTCGGAATATTTAAGTATCAAGTTGTAATATTTTGAGCAACTTTTGAATTATTTTATGATTCAGCTTTACCTATGACACTATTCATAGGACATTATTGTAAAATCTTCATTAGCATTTTTAACCATCCAAATGACTTTGGATTGGCTTTAAACTTTGCCCAAAATTCTCTCATAATTAATACTCCCTATGGATACACTTAGTGCGACTCGAGTTTTGGAAAGCACTATTCACTTCGAAAAGTACTATTCACGAGAGTCAAGATTTTCGAGTCCTTACACTTACAAGCATGCTAATATTCAATTACTTGACATATATATATTACTCATGCATTGTCTCACCTTAGGCACCATTTTTTACCATGTTCATACACATTATCATTTTGTATTCGTGCATTTTCCTTGTTAGCACTAATTCAAGGTTACATATCCATTTACATGTCATTAGGTCATTCAGCTAGAGCATTATAAAATGTGTCATACATGTATTCATCTACAACATATATCATATTTCACATGCTCATGCTTATTGTCATCATTACCTTTGTACATTTCCCTTAATGTTCCTATAATCAAACATATGTACACACATTCCTACCAATAAGCCTTTTTTCCACCAAGCTCTTATTCCTCATTATCCATTATAAAATCATCTCACATAACTCATCTCATACTTATTCATTCATGTACATCCATACATAAACATATAACATGGATATAAGCCATTAACATGCATCATACATCAATTACTCACAACCATGCATAGTTACATAATGTATATTCTCTATATACCTCAAGCATTATATACATCCATAAACATATCTACCATTTCAATAACATCAATGCCTATCACAATTACCAATTCACTTGATTAAATTCATTAATACCCTTAATTAGGCATTTTCTATACAATTACATATTTTCACATCATAATGCACAAATTGGAATCATAAGCATAATATGACTTTCGCATCATTTCATACATAATTCAAGCATCTTAAATGCGTTATCATACATCTCAGTCATCATATAACACAATTAATGCCATTAGTTATACATACTTTAGCATTTAAGACATAATTACTCATATAGGCATATTATGTAAATTAGGGCAGATTATCGACTTAGCTCAATTTAACTCGACTACACATACTGAGAGGGTTGTAATACACTCTCGAGGACACCTACACGTTGTCTTTCCCCTTATCTTGTGATTTGTCAATTTTCTCAACTACGGGTTACAAAATTCATTTTGTTAAAATCCATAATAAATTAAACGAACATTAAAATTGAAAATCGACAACATAAAATGACTTTTGGGCACCTAGGGAACATAGGAAAAATATTGAGTTCAAAAATTCTTACCTAAACCGATATTGGTCACTATTTATTGAGCTTAAAATCGAGCAAAATCCTTCGATTTCCTTTAAATTTCTTGCTCAAAGTGAGCTCTTAAGATCGTGGAGGCTTGTTACTTGCAATCAAATAGAGCAAAATGATGTTGGATTAAAAAGAGAAAAGTCAACAATGAAGGATAACCCCTATTGTTTGTGTCGGCAAAGAGAGGAGAAGAAAATGTGAGGTTTAACCAAAAAAATAAAAATTTTAATCATATTTACTTTTTGAAAAAAAAAACCATTTATTTTCATTTTTCTCCTCTTTTTCCTCTTATTTTTCCTTCTTTTTAACCTTATTTTAATCTCAATTAACATGCATAAATTAAGTTAATTTAGGCTCTACAAACCTCTAAAAATTAGAGCTTGAAAGACGACAAAAATTGAATTAAATCACCACTTTTTATATTACCCGATTTTAGTAAAAATACTTCCTGAACTCTAAAAATTCCAATTCCAATACCAATAGGCTAATTAGAGTTCTTGAGTACCAAGTTGTATAAATCCTAAAATTTTTTGAGCAACTTTTAATTATTTTATGGTCCAGCTAAAACTAGGTCACTATTCACGTGACACTGCTAAGAAATTTAATTGTCATTTTTAACTATCTAAACAACCTCATTTTGACTTCAAATTTCTCCCATAATTATTTTTTAATTAATACTTTCATTCAATAAAATTAGTGCCCTCGGCCTCTAGAAATACTATTCATGTCCCGAAAAGTACTATTCGTAACACCATGATTTTTTAGGCATTATATTTATTCCCCTCTTAAAAGAAATGTCATCCTTAACATTATCTAGCTCAAACAATTATGAATATTGCTTTCTCATCTAAGCTTTCATTTCCTATGTAACTTCTACCATCCCATAGTGCTTCTAGAGAACTTTCACAAAGGTACTATTTTGTTCCAAAGCTCTTTCACCTCTCTATCTAAAATTATTAGATGTTCTTCTTCATAAGATAGGTTTGGGTTAACCTTATCCTCTTCCACTAACAATACATGTGTAACATCTGACCTGTATCTTCTGAGCATGGATACATGGAAGACATCATGGATCTGCTAAAGTTCAGGATGTAAAGCTAGTCTGTAGGCTATTGGTCCCACACATTCCATTATTTTGTATGGCCCAATAAGCCTAGGACTTCCTTTCCTTTCTTTCCAAATTGTAGATACTTCTGCCAGGGTGAAACCTTAAGAAATACTGTCTCCCCTTCATATTCCACCTTTCTCTTCAGATCAGCATATGACTTCTATTTGTTAGAAACTACTTTCAATCTCTCTCGATGATCTTTACCTTTTCCTCTGCATCCTTAATCAGATTTGGTTCCATAAGCTTAGTTTCACTAAGATTATTCCAGTATAAAAGAGTTTTGCACTTCATTCCATACAATGCTTTATAAGAAGCCAAACCCAAGCTTGCTTGATGACTATTGTTATAGGCAAACTCAGCTAAGGACAAATAATAATCCTAACTTCCCTTGAACTCCAATGCATAACTCCTCAGCATATCCTTAAGGACTTGATAAATATGTTTCTTAATAAGCACAACATCATGCATAATTAAACATCCAGTCACTCAAGATTCAAAAGACTACTTAAATGAATCTTTCTGACTGTCCATCAATATATGGATGAAATGCCGTGCTGAAACTAAATCAAGTACCTAAGGCATTGTAAAGATTTTTCTAAAACCTTAACCTTGGATCTTGATCAAATATAATGGAAGACGACACTCCATGCAACCTAACGATCTCATTAACATATAGGTTTTCTAGCTTCTCTAAGGAGTAATCTATCCTTACTAGTATAAAATAGGCAATCTTGGTTAAATGATCCCCCATAACCCATACTGAATCACGTCTGCTCCTTGTCATAAGTAACCCGACAACAAAATCTATGGTGACTCTATCCTATTTCTATTCTAGAATTGCTATAGGATAAAGCAATCCAAATGGAACTTGATGCTCTGCCTTCACTTGCTGACAAGTAAGGCACTTGGTCATGTACTCTTATACATCTCTCTTTATGCCTAGCCACTAATAAAAAAGCTTCAAATACTTATACATCTTTATGCTACTAGGATGTATTGCATAAGGAGTGTTATGAGCTTTTTGCAATATCTGCTTCTTCAGCTCTTCCATATCTAGTACATAGATTTTGTCATGGTAGTATAAACAGCCATCACCCTTAATCTCATACTCAGTAGGCTTTCCCTCTTGGATAACACTAATCACACTCGTCAATATGTGATCATCTCTTTGACAATCCTTAACTTGTTATAGCAAAATGGGCTTAACTTGCATATCTGCTAACAAGGCATCGTCACCTACAAGCTGTAGTATGATATTCATGGCTCTCATAGCTGCCATAAACTTTTTGCTAAGAGCATTCACCACTACATTAGCCTTTCCAGGACGATAATTAATCAGGCAGTCATAATCCTTTATCAACTCCATTCATCTCCTTTGTCTCAAGTTTAACTCCTTCTATGTAGGAAGATACTTCAAACTTTTATGGTCAGTATAAATATAACACTTCTCTCCATAGAGATAATGTCTCCAGATCTTTAAAGAAAACATAATGGTTGTAAGCTCTAAATCATAAGTAGGATAGTTCTTCTCATGTGGCTTCAACTATGTCAAAGCATAAGCAACAACCTTGCCATCTTGCATCAAAACACAACCCAACCCATTATAAGACGCATCACTATATATCGTGAAGTCCTTCCTAGAAATTGGCTAAACAAGAATCGGAGCCTTAGTCAACATCATCTTGAGCTTGTCAAAACTCTCTTAACATCTATCATCCTAGACAAACTTGACATCTTTTCTCAATAAACAAGTCATAAGGCTACTATCTAGGAAAACCCCCTAACAAGCCATCTATAGTATCCAACCAACCTAAGGAAACTCCTAACGTCTATGGTACTCCTAAATGGCTTTCACTCCATCACTACCTCAATCTTACTAAGATCAACACAAATCCCCTCTACAAAAGGTATGTGCCCAAGAAAAGACACTTCACTAAGCTAAAACTCACACTTGATGAGCTTAGCATATAGCCTCTTGTCTCTTAAAATCTATAACATTTTTCTTAAATGTTGTTCATGTTTTTCCTTGTTCTGTGAGTAGACCAAGATGTCATCAATAAAGACTACCATAAACTAATCAAGATAAGGCCTGAAGACTCTATTCATCAAATATATGAAAGCTACAAGTGCATTGGCAAACCCAAATGGCATTACCAAGAACTTATAATGGCCATATCTCATTTTGAACGCAGTCTTTGCCACATTTCATTCCTTTTCTCTCAACTGGTAATACCCAGATCTCATGTCTATCTTGAAAAGTACTCCAGCTCCTTTAAGCTGATCAAACAAGTCATCTATCTGAGACAGCAGATACTTGTTCTTAATGGTCACTTTATTTAATTATTGGTAATCCACACACAACCAAAGTAAACCATCCTTCTTCTTAACAAATAGAATTGGTGCTCCTCATGGCGAAACACTCGGTCTTATGAAGCCCTTATTCAGTAATTCTTGCAACTGAATCTTTAACTCTTTTAACTCAGCTAGCGCCATCTGATACGGAGCTATAGACATCAGAGTAGTGCTAGGTAAAACTTTAATGCTAAACTCAAGTTCCCATTCTAAAGGCAACCCTGTTAACTCTTCTGGAAAAACATCAGCATACTCTAACACCACTAGTATGCTAGTAGCATCTGGCTCTCCTATCTTGGTATCATACACATGGGTAAGATAAGCCTGACAACCTTTTCTCAACATCTACCTAGCTGTAACAGCCGATATCACATTAGACATGTAACGCTCGAAAGTCAAAGTCTTGTGAACAGTACTGGACGGGCCCGAATGATCTTCTCCGTGGTGCAGGTCATCATTCTAAGTCCAATGACTGGCATATTGGTCATAAAACTTTGACGGGCCTAAAACTAGGGAAAATGAATGAATTAAAAAATTTTAGCAAAACCAATAATTTATATTAGGTCATAAACTAATATTTTCGGAGATAAAATAATTTCGGACCAGGACAGCCCCGAGACCAGAAAGGTGCCCGGATGGTCTCAAAAATACCATACCCTGAACCTCAAAAATTCCATTGCGTATGATGGTGGAGAAATTAGAATTTTCTGAGGTTAACTTGTATTTTTTATGAATACTTTATTCTGGCCATGAATAGTGCCAAAACCTAACTGTGGAATTTTAATTTGAAATTTTGCATGGACCTTAGTCTTATTAAATTAGAAATTTTAAAACTAGAATGAGAATTTTTGGAGTAACAGGGAATATTTTACGAATTTTTAAATTTTAAACCCGGTCTATGGTGAATAGTGATTTTTGCTCCCGAAAGAATTTTAAGTTGAAATTTTATGTGGCCCTTAGTCTCAGTAATTGAGGATTTTTACAACTGAAATGGGAATATTTAGACATGTAGAGAATATTTTTTTGAATTTTTCAAGCAAATAGTGACTTATTATGTACACAAAGAGATTGGGCCAAATAAATGGATCCAACCCAGCCCATGGGATCTAATTAAAATCTAGTTATAGCCCACACTTAGGAGGACCATCTTCTTCCCCCTTCCCTCTCCATAGCTGATGCCACCAAGGAAAGAAAGCCA
>CANXYI010738374.1:0-11140 GCA_948208565.1 Hura crepitans
GAAAGGAGTTATCACTAGTTCTTTGAATGACAAATGGAATGTATGTGTCGTGTCTATCCACTTGTCTAGAAGAGTCTTGAAAGCCTACAAGTCTTGACAAAAATCTCCACCTACCAAATAATCTAAAAATGTTTGAAATCCTATTACTCTCACCCTATTCTTAATCGAGATAAGCATCATAGAGTATCATTGTTATGGCCCAGACATAGTGCCTCCACACTTGAGACTTGTCTGTAAAGAGGTTAAACACATGTAAGAAAGAGAAACATTTATACGAACTAAGGATTCAACAAGTGAGTCCGCACAGACTAAAACTATATAGTACACATAAGCATGCAGTAAGTCTACACGGACTCTAGACAGTTTTAATAAGTCTGCACAAACTTCTAAAGCTACCACATGTAGAACACCCCAATATATTATGCTTACTATCCTAAAACTAGCAACTAAAGACAAGGTTTACACGGACCAAGTCTGCCCAAGGTGGACCAAGTCCACATAAACCTATCAAACTAGAAAAGCCAAATAACACAAAAAAATGAAGGAAAAAGAAGGCAATAACACAATGAGGCATATAAAAGTGAGAAAGTAGACTTGGGAGTATACTTCAGAGCAAACATGATGGCCCAGATCCATTAAAATTAGAGTTAGGTCATCAATGGGAAAGTCGTTCATCAAAGCAACACCTCGAGGGTGGTTGATAGCCATGGAGGGCATAAAACCCTCTATAAATGGCATAGATATGTCCTCTACTAGAAAAAGTGGTGAAAAAGGTGATTTTATGCTCATCAAAAGAAAAAAAGTCATCAGAGCTTCTTCCCGCAATGTGTTTCATTGGAGGATGTCGAGGGAGAGTTGTTGAAGGAGTGAGTTGGCATTTTGATTAGGTTTTCTTGAGAGAAAATGGAAAATAGAAGAATGAAAATGAAGAAGATAAAGAGGAAAGATGAACAATTATTGATCTATTGAAAAGTTTACGTGGACTAACTATACAAACATCTGGACAGACTTTCTTCAAATAATATCTGCACGGACTTATCACAAAAACATTTGCATAGACTTACATTTACTTTTGTCTGCACGGACTCAAATCACTCATAACTATATGATCTTCATAGATTTCTCAATACTATATACAAAATCCAAGTATGTGTCACAAAACTAGTTATATCAAAACTAATACTAACTCTTATTGTATTCCATTTTACAGTAATCAATTCTCTTATATTTGACTCTGTGTCCAATCCACTTCTTTCAGAATCGACTCTATCCTCTCAGATTTGACTTTATGTCTAATCTAATTCTTTTAGAATTGACTCTGTGTCTAATCCAATTCTTTTAGATTTGACTCTATGTTCAATCCAATCCTTTTAGATTTGATTTTGTGTCTAATCTAACTTTCGCAGGTTTAGCCTAGCAAGCCAATCCACAATTCTATATGGTTTAGCCTAACAAGCCAACCAACATCATTGGATTTAGCCTGACAAGCCAATCTAACCACATGAATTTCAATGAACTTTCCCAAGCTACCAAAAGGCATAAATCTTAAAGCTCCTAATCGGGCACAAATCTCAAGCCATCAAGAGATACAAATAACAAGTCACCAAGAGGCACAAATAACAAGCTAACTAATATCATTGCATTCAGTGTGACAAGCCAATCTAACCATATGGATTTCAATCAACTTTCCCAAGCCACTAAGAGGCACAAATCTTAAAACTACCAATCGAGCACAAATCCCAAGCTGTTAAGAGATAGAATTAAAAGTCACTAAGAGATGCAAATAACAAGTCACCAAGAGGTTCAAATAACATCAACATAGCAAGGTAAGTATATCTAAACTTAAAAGTACTATGCACTAATTCAATTTATGCATCTCACAGCACACACCAAAGTGGGCATAACTATAGAGACCACCACTTTTTGGCCTATGATAATAACCAGAGATAGGATCTTAATCAATGGCACTAACCCTTTAAGAAGTTAGTTTGCATAGACTTATCCCAATAAGGTTCGCATGGACCTAGTTCAGCAAAATTGATGTGGTCTACACAGACACTTAGCCTAAGCCCTTAGATTGGTAGGATAGTAGACCACATTAGTCCACACAAACTAAGCACTTATAGTCCACACGGATTAAGTGACAAAACCCATACTGAATTCTTAGATGTGAAGTCATCATCCGAGGGCTATAAATAGTTATCGAGTTATGTGAACAAAGGATTTTTTTTGGCAAAAAGCTTTATAAAAAGAACCATTGTTCTTAAAGGCATTTATGAGAAAAATAACCATTTTGAGAGTTCATGTGTGAACTCCAAAAAGGATTCGCTCTACTAGTCCTTAGCCACTCAATTAAAAATATTTTCTTTTTAAACTCCAACCCTAGTGTCATTATTCAAGAGCTTAATTATAAGGTAAGATCTAAGGCCTTCTCCCATTCATTTGCCATGAATATGGACCCATGATCTCTCATGATTGGCCACCAATAAGGTGATGCTCGATGATCCCCATGTAGACTATAAGAGTAGGCTCACTTTGTAAGTCACTTTTATTACATAAAGAACATAATTTAGCATGTTATATTTGCCCTACTCTTTAATAAACACATCATAAATATACATGAAGTCTAGGCTGATTTTTAAGTATGATTCTAATCATCATCCCTTCTAACTTTGTTCATCATTTATTATGCATGTAAACATGAATGTTAATTATAAAGTGATGCTTAGTGTTTAAGGATGGCATAATGTACGTATGGACTCTCTCTCATGAGGAACATCGTCTGTATAAGCATATCTCTCTATTTGACTATTATTATTTGTTACCCATGTGGACTCCCTCTCACAAGGAATGTAGTATGCATGGATTTATATTATGACTCTGAACATTGTATTTATGTTTATTCATAAACAAATGTATATAGCATTTTTGTGTACATAAGGGTTATCATTTGTGGTCTATACAGACCATTGATTATTATTTTTAACCTTTCTCTTTGAGTTGTATGCAAGTGAACTTTCTCACCGGAGTAGAGGTCTAGCCGAACATATAATCCTTACTAGTAGTAGTCCGTATGGACCCTTGCTAGAGCTCTATGTAGTTCGTACAGACTTAATGCCGTATAGATGGGACTAGTTTGAGCATTTTAGATTGTTCTTGTGGGTTTTGTACTATTTCTATTTCATTATTTATTTTGGGTTGTAATAGCTAATTAATAACTTGTTTTACATGCTAAAGCTTAATTCTCATCAAATGATTTTCTAACTAATTAATTGGCATTTTTATAATAAAATGGATTTGAGTTTTCTTAATTAAAAGTCACAATAAGAAAAATGTATTTTTAATAAAAGCCAATCTCTTAGAAATAAGAGTTAGGCAATTACTACCAATTCCCTATGGAATTATAGGTAATTATTAGGCCACACTACAGCTAACCACTAGCTCAATTTTTAGATGCACAAATATATATTACTTTCTTGTTGTAACTCTCTAATTCTACAATTTATTTTCCTACATGCGAATGTGATATAGATGCTTGAGATGTAAATGCATGCTTTTTTTAACACAGGATTGATAAAATTTACAATATAAATGGACAACATATTATAAGGGCATAAATAAGATATGAGATTTTGAACCTTTCTGGTACAGAAGATTAGAGGTCCTAATGTAGAGGCTAGGTGGTGACTCCACTAACCACTCTTGTCCTCTATAAAAATATCATAATCTCTATAGTAACCTTACATGGATATGCTCAATAACTTGGTTAATAAATATACAACTTAATGATGGCATGCAAATGTGAAAGGAATAAATTATAATCACACGTAATAATCTAGGACATGTAAGTGGCATAAAATGAGTGCACATAAGCTATAGTAATATAACAACCTAAATGACTAATTGATAACAACACAGATAGGGAAAATGTATAAAACAAAAGTAACATGTTCATTAATGAAATGCATGTTTAGTATGAATACATATGTGTGTGTATGCTTATTTTATCAAATACACCACTAAGCTTTATGCTTAGCACATCATGTTTTTCAATGTGTAATTTGGAGATAGATCTAGCCTCAATTTAGCCTTAAGACAACAATGCAGTGTCAACAACCTCTCATCTTGAATAATTTTGTATATCTTTAGTGTGATGTAAATAAAGTTAGTTGGCACTCATATGTGTATACATAAGGTATGGGTCTAATGTAATCATGTATATGTATAGTTTATCGAAGTATATTATTCATGTAAATTAAATAAACAAGTATCAGTGATATATGATCAGTATGTAATGTGTGCTTGATATACTGTGATATTAAAGTTATGATGCATACTGAGCCTATGAGCTGTGTTATGATTGTGATGGGAATGATGTCATTGTGTGTTGATGGATCATGTTGAAGGGCCAAAATGACCCAGTTGGCTGAGTTTGAGTTTAGGAATTTTATACAAGTGCTATTTTTACAAGTTTATTTTGAGACATGACACCATGCGGCCATTATGCTGTCAGATTTCTATCAAAATGGATTGGTATAACCTTTTGTGTTTTCACACTATACATTGGATTTAATGGTATGTAGGCCCAGAATGCCCACCATATCTCTACATTAATAACAGGGTGTTAAGAAGATAATGGTATAGCTAAGTGAAATTAATTAACATGTGATCTCTTATTTAGACTGGCAATAATACAGGTAGGAGGTGTCACAATGTGCTATCTCTCATTCAGATCCAGCTATCAGGTTGGGTGAAGGGTGTCACATTTAATCTATAGGCAAATAATAGGTTATAAGCCTCAATACCATATTATTATATGATGTATGTTTCTAAACTTATGGCACTTATATGTAAGTCTTAAACACTAAGGAATGCCTAAACTAGAGGTCTAATACAACCAAATGTGACACCCTTTACCCAATCTGGTTGCCAAACCCGAAATAGGAGCATACACACAAATGTACTATCTGAACTAACTTAACCTTTTACTGTTACTTAAAAAGTTGAATAAATTTAAACCTATTAAAAACACACTTGATTAGATATTTAGATTCTTTAGTTAAATAAATAAAAATTCATTTTAACATTTTAAAACCATTTTAGGAATCCTCATGTCAAAAATCCAGTTGCATAACTACTATACGAGGACACTATCCCAAATTGAATAGTAATCCTGCATAGGAAAAAGCACTTTTAAAATTCAATAGAACTCAAAACCCTACTTTTGTGATCTTCTAATCACTCTAAAACAACTAATAGCATAAACCACAATTCATGCACTAGGAGGAGATATCATACAAGCATATAAATATAGTTTAATTTGCTTTAATAGTTATAAAAACATTACATCACATATTAAGCCCAATCCCTCTCTTGTTACATATAAGTGCCATAACTTAATTACATCACATAATAAATTTGTACATAACAATAAAAATACTAAGAAGTGTCTTTCTTTTGATCTACAACAATATAAGGCTCTAACCCTAATTTGGTTTTTCAAACTACGTATTGCAAATAAAATGATGCAATAAGCAAAATTTCTTAGTGGTGTAATCAAGGAATTTTATATGCTCACAAAGTCATATGCATATGTGTATAGTGAGGGTAAAATAACAAGCAATTATAAGTGCGTAAAACATAATATCCAAATAAGCAAAAAACATGCATATGACTTAAACTTCATAAATCATGCATATCATCATAAGCAATGTTCATTAACTTTATTGAACCACAATTATCATCCTTTTTAATGAATTTCAATATTAGTATATTTTACTGCCAATACTTAAGATAACACATAATTACACTAGATAACGGGGAGCCCAGGCCTCTGAGGCCATCAAGACCACAAAGGCCTAAAAATTCAAACCCGAAGGTCATCAGGACTATGATAGTCTAACAATCTAGACTTGAAGGTCATCAAAACTTTAAAAAGCCTAGAAAATCTCAAAAAACCCATAGGTCATAAAAATCAACATAAGACCCATAGATCATGACATTTGGTGTAGAAGTACCCTAGCAGCTGCTAAACGCCTAGTTGATTGGTCAACATATCCATATTGGTTGTTAACTCATATAGGCTAATCACCAAAGTTTTTTTTTTTTGGTTTCACCATTTTAAGTAGCTTAAGTAATTTCAAAAGATGGTTAGACCAACAAATGACCAGCTAGGAAAATATAAGTCTTTATACTCTCATTATGTTTCATCATATGAATTTAACATACACTATCATGCATTTCACCTTATGCCTTTAAAGGCTCACTTTCATATGTTACATAACATGAACACATATTAATTAGGATAATAACATAAATTATATCTACATATCATATTCAAAATCATCATACTCATTGTGGTCATCCATTCAAGACTACCATAACATAATGCCATTCATGAAATTTCAACTATAAGCCACCTAGCATATCTCATATTCATAATAATCATGCATTACACAATATCATATGGTCTCAATATTATCATTATATATGGCTTCCCATTCGGCCATAACACAACCTAAACTTTCATAACACATGCCACATTCTCATTCATAAATACATCCTATACATAACTATATTACACATTTATATGAATTAATCCTTATGTGCATGCATAACTCAACGTATATATGCTTATTTCTTAGGTCATTTGACCATAGCCTATACACATACACATAATACCCATTTGATAATTTCCATGCAATATGATAGGATATCACATTCATCCATCGCCATATATGTACATACATTCCATTATGCATTAAAGATCATCATCAACATACCCATCTACACTATGCTACTATTCGACCATCATACATTAACTCTCTAACATTTTTATCCAACCATCTCCACCATTATAAAACATATGCATATGGTTAAATATCATCATCACATATGGTGACAACTCAATATACATGCATATTACACAAATCACACACACATGCCTACATTAACCATACCTTTTATAATACATCCACCATATAATTCAACATATTTAAGGCATCATAAACACAACATACAACTCACCTAACAATATAGACATGCATTTATGCTCATAAATGATCATATGCCTCACTTTTATACATAATGCACACTATTTAATTACAAATTTTCACACGTGCACATTAAATTTCAATGATTACACTAACAATGAGTTCAAAATACACCATTAAGCTTGATCACACTTTCTCTTTACCCTTATCCTTCCGATTGTCACCTGGCTCAATTGTATAACACATGTTCATTTAGTAAAAATTTGTATAAAGTCCTATGAGCTTCAAAAATAAAAACTAATAAAATATAAATGCTCTTGGGCACCTAGAGAATAAATGAAAAATGTCAAAACTCAAAAAACTTACCCGATAAAATTGAGGTTACTATTCACCTCAACTTGAAATCATGAAATCCTTAGATTTTCTTATGATCTCTTATTACAATTAGTGATTAAAGGCTATGAAGGTTCGGATTTATGGCTTAAATAAAATAATTTAATGGTAATTTGAGGAATTAAGAAAAGAAAGGGAAGGTTCTCTTCCTTGCTAATGGCATCGACCAATAATAGGAAAAGAGGGGAAGGAAGACAACTATTCTAAGTTTGACTCCCCATTTTACCATTTTATACATGTATTGAATTTTTAAAATAAATCCATTTTATTTTCTTTTACAAATCAAAACCCCTTTTTCTTTCATTCAAATAACCCTAAAAAATTCATGTAAACCATACCTTATAATCCTTTAAAAACCTGAGCTTAAAAATCGCAAAAAAACCAATTAAAACTTAACTTGTTATCTTACTCTATTTAGAAAAAATGCTTCTCGATATCATAAAATTATAATTCCAGTACCAATGGACTATTTGGAGTATTAGGTTGTATCAATCCCATAATTGTCTGAGCAAAATTTGAATACTTTATAGTTTAGTTAAAACTAGGTCACTATTCATGTGACACTATCATAAAACTTAACTGTTGTTTTTAACCATCTAAATGACTTCATTTTTGCTTCAAATTTCATCCAAAATTATGTTATGATTAATACTTCCATTTAGTATGATTAGTGTGATCCGAACTCGAGAAATACTATTCATAGCCTGAGAAGTACTATTCATAACATTGGGATTTTTTGGGCATTATACTCGAATTTTTTTTAGCATATTTTTGGAAATTTTTGGTTCAGCCCTGAATGATTACTATTTACTCCTAATTGTAATCTAGATTTTTTTTTTCAATTTTTAACCTCTTATATGATGTCAAATGCCTCTCAAATTACACCATAATTCATCTCATAATTTACACTACCATCTGGTCAGGTCAACTCCACTTGGACTTAAGATGCACTATTCATGACCTGAGTGTCACTATTCATTGGCACCACCTTCAGAATCTCATTCTTTTCACATTTTCTCATTCCTCTCATACAAAATCCATTTTCCTCTTCCTTTTACATGTGGTCCTCTCATCATATGGCCACTAAATGTGTATTTTTTATTTTTCCCTTAGGCTTCTCATGTATTTGCCTTTTTGCCCTTTCATCAATTTTTTCTCAGTTGTTCAGACCAATCGAGTTTACTCAATCCATACGTCTATTTTATTCCCACTTTTTCCTCTAATTTTCATTATACCATTATATAAACTGGATCAAAAATTGAGGTATGACACTTTATTATATGGTTTAAGTCATAACAAACAATTATATAATAAAAGCACTATGTAATAAAGAAAATACCTTTCATTGATAAATAGTGTACATATCATACATATGCTCTAGGGCATACAACTAACACATGATCATATTATCCATAGTACCTTCACATTTCTAGTTAATCAAAACATCCATATACATATATAGGCCTTTGATTAGAAATTTTCTTAGGGTATTGTGACACCAATAATACTTTGATAGAAGATCTCTTTCAACTTCCATGATATGTTCTCTTAACATGTACTTTTACTATACTTTGTGAAAAATAATTGTGATGTATACCAAATAATCTTTTTTCTATACCTTATATTTCTAGCATCTTAATAATATTTAGAGTCTAGAGATTATAAACCTTAAAATACTTTAACCTTTATAACTTTTATATGGTATAATCCCTTTTTTTAACCATTATCATTGAATAAAATCCTTAAGTTTTGATACATTTGTTCACACTAGAATATCTTATGTATACTAATAAAAAAATTAATTTATGATAACCTTCCTTGATTTCAATTATATTACTATCATTGAATCGAACCTAATCACTTCCCTTCATAAAAGATCACCATAGATTTTATTATATCAAATGTTTCTATTGTATAAAGACTATACTAATTATACCCATTAGAATTCATATTTATATTCACTTATAGTAATGTCTCAATGCGTAACCTTTAACCATGTACCTCTTATTCTTAAATCTTGTCATCAATTCATATAAGTTGTAAATTGCTAGTAATAATAGAGCTAATAAACTTTTGAAACTCCTATCCTCCTACATAGCCATTTAAGAAGCAGAACCATGCAACATAATAATATGTAACCAAATAAGAAATCCTTAGACACAACTCATCTCTATCCACCATAATTCTTATTGATTGACAGTATATACTATCTCTTATAAGCCTTTCTCAATCCATTAAACATCTATCTTTCGACAAAAATATGTTAAAAAGTAACTCGCTCTCCTTCACTGTCATCATCACATTACTCTTATCATATAGCACTCTGACTCATTTGATAAACATAAACAAACCATTTACTATTAGTCATATTAATCTCATAACTATAATCATGCACCTAAACATGAAATATATACACTTCCCTTAATACTTCTTTAAACTTTCTTCAATAATCTCATGGTATAGATATACATATAAATGCCAATTAAAGGATCTTCTCATGGTAATCACTATGTCACTGACTTACTCTATAACCAATTCATACATCTTCATTTTTTTCCCTTCACCAGTTATTTATAATAGAACGTTTTAAAGTACATCTTACCAATTCCTTACTCAATGTGAGCCTATAATTAATAAATAGAGTGCATGCTTATGCAAATGAAATGATGATGATGCAATGATCATATATTTTTTTATGTACAATGCCATGTCTATTTTTGTCTAATGCATAAGCCTTTCAAAGATGCAGATGATGATATAACATTGCCCATATAAAAAGGAAATTGATAGGTACTCTAAGAATGTCAGCTTCCTAAAACATCATTGCTTATATCCTTTTTAGAACACTATTAACCATACTTCAAGTAGACTTTATATCTCTTTAATAGCCTTCCATCATATAAAGATCATAGATAAATAGTATCAGTTCTTGTGATCAATTATAAAACTTCTATACCCTATACATAACATTTAACAATGATCGAAACATAACTCTTGACCAAAGCTCTAGACATAACAAATAGAGATCTACATCAAAGTCATAAACTCTTACTCTACAACATATAATCTTATAACATCCCTAAGTCTAGTCTAGCCCAGAAATGACTAAACCTAGGCTCTCATATCACTAAATGTAACACCCTTTGCCTAATCTCAAAAGAAAAATCTAATAAGGAGATGTTAAATCCCATAAGCAAAGGTATGGACACCTTGATTTTAGGTCTAGGACTTTCTTAGGTATTCAGACTTTGACCCAACTTGAAAAGATTATGGTGTGACCTAAAATGTGAAAAAAATGGGAATCTATGGCGAAAGTGGAAGGCTTGGGCCGATAGGCCCAAGCCTGAAGCCCGACACTAATTCCAATGAGGTATAAGGGTAAAGCCCTTATAGTATGGACCTAATCACCTTTTTTGTCCTATGATGGTAACCAAAGATAGGCTTAAGCAACAAGGCAAGCAACCTAAAGCCTAAGTTTGCACGGACCAACGTGGCACAAGTTTGCATAGACTTAATGCTATGAGGTCCGTACGGACAAGCCAAAGCCGATGTCTACCCGAACTTATCTAACTTGGCCCAAAGCCCACAGACTAGTGAGAAAACCATGCCTAAGTCTGCACGGACTAAGCTATATAAGTCCACATGGACCTATCGATGAAAAACTTCTAGAAGTGCAAAATTCTTGTTCAAGCACTAAATCCTAATCCTAGAGGGATTCTACCTCTTTTGGATGAAATACCTAAACATTAAGCTTA
>CANXYI010738908.1:0-10225 GCA_948208565.1 Hura crepitans
CCTGACACTCCGAGAACACATTTTCGGCCTCTAGTACTATTCACAAAAACTTAAATTATGTGTGTTACATAGTTTGTGACATCTCTCTTTATTCCATTCCACTAATAAGAAGTCCTCAAGTCTTGATACATCTTATTACTAGTAAGATGCATAATGTACGGTGTATTATGAGCATCTTGATGAATCTATTTCTTCATTTCTTCCATATCTAGTACATATAAATGGCCTTGATAATAGAAGCATCCATCGCTCTTTAGCTCATATTCAGTTGGCTTTTACTCTTGGATCAAACTTATGATGTTCTTTAGCTTATCATATTCATTTTGAGCATTTTTAACTTGTTGCAAAAGGCTGGGCTTGACTTGCAATTCTCCTAACAAGGCTTTATCATCCATGTACTTCATTTTGACATTCATAGCTCTTATAGCTATAATAAACTTTATGCTCAAAGCATCTACTACCATATTAGCTTTCCCTATTTGGTGGTTAATAAGGCAATCATAATCCCTAATTAATTCAACCCATCATCAATGTCTTAGGTTTAGTTCATTTTGGTAGGAAGATACTTCAAACATTTATTGTTTATGTTTATATAACACTTCACTTCATAGAGATAGTGTCTCTAAATCTTTAATGCAAAAACTATGGTTACCACTTTTAGATCATGTGTTGGATAATTTTTCTCATGTGGATTTAAATTGCCTTGAAGCATAGGCCACTACTTTGCCATCTGACATTAGAACACATCCTAAGACATTCAAAGAATCATCACTATAAATGGTAAAATCCTTCCTTGACATTCATTGTGTGAGAATTGGAGCTTTAGTCAACTTTACTTTTAGCTTATTAAAGCTCTCTTGACACTTATTATCCTAAATAAATAGAGTATTCTTATGTAGTATTTTTGTCATAGGAGCTACTCTCATGGAAAAGCCCCTAATGAAGCTTTTGTAGTATCTAGCCAAACCTAAGAAACTTTTAATCTTTGTTGTGCTTCCAAGTGGCTTTCATTCAATAAATGCCTCTATTTTATTAAGATCCACTCTAATACCTTCTATTGATGTTGTATGCACCTTTATTTAGCTACCAATATCGGTGCTCCCTATAGTGATACACTCGCTTATCACGTAATTCTTGTAACTGGATCTTTAACTCCTTAAGCTCTTTAGGTGCCATTCTATATTGAGCTATCAATACTAGTGCTGTACCAGGTAGAACTTCTATCCCAAACTAAAGCTCCTTCTCATGTGGTAAATAAGGTAGCTCATCTGGAAACACATCTATAAACTATACTAATACTTGTATCTGACTAGTGTCGGGTTCATCAATTTTGGTGTCAACCACATGGGCTAAGTAGGCCTGACAACCTTTCATTATCATTCATCTAGCTATAATAGCTAAAATCATATTAGGCATGAAGTCTGGTCTCTTACCCTTGACCATGACTTTTGATCCATCACCTATTTAAACAAAAATCCTCTTTTTTCTTCAATCTACCATCACATGGTGCTTTGACAACTAGTCTGTACCCAGGATTAAACTGAACATATCAAAGAGTAACTTAATGAGATAACTGGAAAACACATGTCCTTAAATTGTTAAGGGACATTCTTTATACACTCTATTAACTACCACATGTTGCATTATTGGAATGCTAACAATAATGTCTATATCAAGCTATTCTAACTCTAAACACTTATCTCATATCCATGCGATGCATATGTATAAATGAGTAAAACCTAGATTAATCAGACATAAAATTAAAAGATTGAAGAGGTAGAATATAACTGTAAAAATATAAGGAGAATCAATATCCTCTCTTGCCTTAATGGCATAATGACATATAGGTGCTTTAGGTTTTAGCTGTTCTACTATCTTCGATCTAGGTCTCTAATCACACACTGATTTGGCTCCTTTATCTCCCTTGATGACTCTCTAGCATTTAGTAATAGATGGAGAAGAAGACTAAAACTATATAGATGTAATAGGTCTCACTAGGGAATCTTTGATAGTGGCATTTGGAAACATATCCATAGCATGCTCCAGGAATAGTCTTCTAACAAACTCCTCCACACTTCTTATTATAATGCTGGTATCTCACTAGTTATGCACTTCTAGTCATAGAGACTGGTGTACTAGCTATCTGAGCCCCCTGTTTAGACTTCTATTGCTACCTCTATTTTTGCTAATCATACTTGTATTTCATCTTCGAAAGAGTAGTTGAACTAACTTGCCCCTAATAATAAGGTCTCTTCTTCTTGAAAAACTACTTTCTCTCTTTTTAGATATCCTAAATTATACATGTTGCTACCAATAAGGCTTTAAAATCCCTAAGCTTAATCTTGCAGTTAAGGGTTTTCTCAAACCTCTTACACTTTTCTACCTTATCAATGACCATTTCCATTGTACAATAACTTAACATGGCAAACTCCTTCTCATATTCTAATATAGAGTGATGTCTCTACTTGATGTCCATAAACTCCTGCCTTTTCTCATCAAGATAATCTTCTATGATATATTTATTCTTAAACTCCTCTAAAAAGAATTTCCGAGTTATTTTCTCTATTGTTATATGCTCTATCAATGCATCCTACCATTTGAATACCTCATCTTACATTGAGGATGTTACATAAATGAAGTTTTCCTCTATTGTACATTTAAGCTGCTACATAATTTTGATTGTCATTTTGAGCCAATACTAGGACTTGATTAAGTTATCTAAGTCTTAACCTCTAAAATCCTTAGCCTCTATCTTTTTAACCCTCTCTGGCTAGGTCTTTTGAAGAGCTTAAGAAACTAGATGTTCTTATATGAGTGGAGGAGGATCTATGACTATAGTAGTGGCCTTTCTTAATAATTCTATCATTTGTTATAAAAGAACTAGCAAAGCTTTTGCATCCACTTCTAAAGCATTGTGTATTGTAATACCTCTCTTTATTGGCATATTAACCAAGGTAAGTGTATGGCTCTTAACTTCTTCTTCAGCACCTTTTTAAGGTGTATACTCACTCATCTTTGGTCTATAGGAAAATGAATAGATTATATGCCTTAACATTATATAAATATGTGATGCATGATCTTCGACTTTAGGCACTCATATGTTACTCTTATGTACCAAAGAAGGCCAAAATTGGTGCTTTGGTACCACTAAAAGTACAACCCTTACCCAGTCTGGTCACTAAACCCTAATGAGAAGTGGCACATAAATGATATCTAAACTACCTTTATTGAAATCCTATATAATTAAAACCTTTTTAAAAATATTGATACATGTATGAACTTTTAATATCTTAACCTACTTAAAACCTCTTCAAAATTTTCAAAACCTTTTATAAATTAATTGCGTCAAAAATTTGATAGCATAACAGCTTTACTAAGACATTGTCCTAAAATGAACTGTAACCTAAAATAGAAAATAACACTTCTAAACCCATTTCAAACTCATCCATCACTATAGGATCATCTTGATCCTTCTAACAAACACAACACAGCAAAAACTCAAAACATTCATTCTTACATCATGAAAATAAAGGAAAATCTAACAAAAATATAGTGCATATATTCATTTACAAAATATTGTATCATACTTTAGAGTTACAAAACCTATAAAAAAACTAGTTTAGGCCCTTTTTCCCTTTGTGCAACATATGAGTGCCAACATGACATAAATCCAATAATTTATATAAAGGAAAAATTAAAATACAAAAATATAGTGTCCTTAATTTACACTACTAATTAGGCTTTTGGATTTATTTTTATTTTCACCTACACATCGCAAAAATAATGTTTTGCTAGGTATAATGCTTAGTGGTGTATTCAATATAGCATAATTTTACTTAACCACATGCAGTCATACCTTCATGCATTCATCTAGCATTAACAAATATAAACAACATATAGTATGTGTAGTGTATCGTGTAAAAGTTAATAAGTGAGCATTCATAATAATTTACATCATTCATTTACATGCAAATTGACATGCCAACATACATGTTCTCATATCAATTTATATGTCCAAGTCTTATTATGTTAAATATTGCTGATTAACTTTTCCTATATACTTAGTACAAACTCCCAAAACTTGATAATGGAAATCGTTGACCATAAATGTAATGCCCGTAAGTCTAAGTTCCATGAACAGTATCTCCTTGGCATGAATCGTGCTCCTTGCGGGTCGGGGCACCTTCACGAGGCTAAAAAGGGGTGTATTGGTCATAAAACTTTGACAAGCCAGAAAATGGGCAAAATGAAAGAAATAATAAATTTAGCAGAATTAATAAATCGTTTCTGATCAAGAACTAGTGAATGGGAAGATTAAATGAGGTAATGCAGGGATAACCCTTGGATGTGCCCAGATGGACCTAAAAATACCCTACCCTGAACCTCAAAAATTCCAATGAACATGATAGAGAAGGAATTTCAATTTTTTAAGGTCATACGATTTTTTTCAATATTTTTATTCTAGCGGGTGAATAGTGCCTAAAAGTCAACAGTGGAATTTTTACTTGAAATTTTACAAGGACGTTAATGACACTAATCAAGGATTTTTAAAATTGAAATGGGTATTTTTAGAGGTCTAAAGAATTTTTGTGAATTTTTGAAGTTTAAAAGGAAACTGAGAGAAAACGGGCCATTGGATTGCCACATGTCTTGATCTGAGACATCCACCTACCCCTATATAAAGGTCTATACATGTGAGGGGGTCATATGTATAAACCATCATTTTTGTCCTGTAAATTTTTCAAAAACTAATGCCATTCGTCTTCTCTATGCTCTATATTTTTTTCTTCTCTTTCTCTCTCCTCCCATCACTAAAAATCATAAAACTTATAGGAATTAGACCTTCTATAATCCATAGAGTTTAATTCAAGTTAGAAAATTGGAGAATTTTGCTTATAGAGAGAGATATTCAACCTTGGTAAATAGTGACAAATTTTAGTGTAATTATTTTTGTTTTATTTTTCTTATTTGTGTTTGAGGTAGCCTAAGGTATTTTTGGACATTCTATTGTTTTAGATTTCCATTTAGAGTTATATAGAATTTTTGAGCAATTTTTCTAAGTGAAATTGTGTATGTTTAGGGCAAGAAAGGAATATTGAAGGAGAGTAAACATCTAGGCATCAAAGTGGTGGAGAAAAAGGTGTTTTTGCACTTTAGGTGTGTGGAATAGATTCAATTTATATGTGTCATAGGTCTTGGCATGAAAATATATATGCTCATATGTATGGAAGTGTTACTTTTTGGTGTTAGGCATGATATTGATGTAAATTAATGACATGAGTATGTTAATGGTGTAAAAGTAACATGGTATGCATGATTTTAGGGAAAAGAAACTAGGTGTATGTGTGTACATGGTGTATGGCTGAATGGTGTACATAAAGTGGCATGGCATGTGTGGTTGTGTATATGGCATGTTAGGCATGGCAATGGCATGCTAATGATGTGTATTAATAATGCTTAGAAAATGTATAATAATATTGAAATGTATTATATGTAAACTTGGCAAATAATGGCCTAAATGAGTATGTAATTTGTACATAAAAGATGCCTCATAATATGGTGACTATAGGCGTGCCATTAGTGGCATTAGTATGAGATATATTCCATGAAAGCTTATGAAAGGAAATGGTGTAAGAATAATAAATTTTTGGAGTGGCATGTCTAGTGTTATGAAAGGCACAAAATTGGAAAATGACCAAATGAATAGTAACCTACCCGTAAAATGACCAAATAAATAGTGATTTTGCAACAAGAGACCAAAAGTGTGAATTTGTGTGAAATGGCATGTAAAATTGAACTAATGTTATAATTGACATAAAGTATAGTGGAAAGTAATGTTAGATGACATAATTAAGTAAGGAATAGTGACTTGGCCCATTAGTTAGACACCTATTGGATTGGTTGATCGGTCAACTAGGGAGTTAGTAGTTACTAGGTAGTTTAGTCCTTCTAGGGCCACTATTGTTGGTTGATGTGATGGCGGGTGTAACTATTGAGGTTCTGAGATTGAACTCTACACACTTGGGTATTGGGAGGTCCACCAGGGCTAATCCCTATTGCCCATTAACTGTCTGTGGATATTGGGAGGTCTCATAGAGCGGATCCCTACTATTCACTTATGTTGCTTTGGAGATGTGACTTAGGATATTGGGAGGGTCCACAGGGCTAATCCCTACTATCCCACTTGTAGATATTAAGAGGTCTATGAGCTGATCCTTATTATTTGCCAATCCAGAATTATAAGGTCTATAGACTGATCCTTACTACCGAGCTAGATAGGTACAGCTACTGAGGTCTAAAATATGGGCCTTGCATAGGATAGATCCCACTATTCAATGTCTTAAAGTGTCGTTCATATGTTATAAGCCTAAACTATATTAAGCTTAACCTTGACAACAACATTTAAAATTCAAATTAATGATTGAGATGCTATGTGGATTAAATTAATTGAATAGGATGGATGATTTATGATTGATTACTTGCATGAATATGATTGGAATGTATTTTCATGTGTATACAAGACCTTATATGTGTGGTTGTATGTATGACATACTGTATTGTATAGATGGGTAGCAGTCTAGCTTCAATTGTGCCAAGGTAGCTGACCTAAAGTTCTTTTTGGTATACTTTTTGATACTTTTGTGGTTTGGTTAGTGAGTCACCCATGTATATTGTATATTAGGTATAGAACTAGTTAGTACATGTATATTATAAAATGCAGATAGTTAAACCAATTGGTTGTAAAAACTAGTCCTTTATGGATATATGTATATGTTTTTTGTTAAGATGTCTATAGGTTTGAGACTTTATGATTGCTGATGTTTTAGGGACTAGAAGGGTTAAAGAGTTGAGCTGTGGTTTGAGAATGGTTGAAAAGTGCTTTTCTTGCAAGAAATTTTTTTTGTTTTTCACCTGGGTAGTCATTATGCTACATAATTTTTTTGTAAATGGATAACTGACATAAACTAGAGTTTTATCATACTAACATAGGCAGTAATAAAAGGTTATATAGTAATAAACACTAGATAGTCGAGATAGGTCAAAGTTGGTCAAAGTGACATAAGTATTAAATGAACAGTCCCCGAGGAAATCCAGGGATAGGTAACCTATAGGAAGTGGCACCTTTTATCTATTTCCTTCAGGAATAGGCAAGGGGTGTTATATTTAGTTGTATCAGAGTGTTAGGTGTTTTTAGGCATAATATACATGATTGAATGAGTCTAAGGTTCTATTTTTGGGTCAAAGTTATATTGTATGAAGCTGATAAGTTTTTTTGTATAGTTATATACAATAAGTGAATGAACCCTGCTAGAGCGAGGGGAAGAGGTGGCCAGTCATGCCCTACCACAATCTATGGCCTTGAGGTGAGTGTAGCTACACTGGAGCTAAGTGATGCTACTCATCAGCCACAGCCTTAGGTACAGGCCTCTTTAGCCTTACTGCAATAGATAATAAAGCTACTAAGACATACTGCAGCATCTCTACCACTACCACCAACACTAGCTCCTGCACCACCACTACTAGCTCTAGCTCCTGCACCACCTCCACTAGCTCTACCAGCACTGCAGAAGACTTACCTAGAGCGAGTTAAGAAGATGGGAGTAGTGGACTTTCTAGGTGCAAGGGAGGATGATGCTGCGAGGGTGGAGTATTAGCTGGAGTAGACCATAAGGATTTTAGAGTAGTTAGAGTGTACTAAGGAGGAGTGTCTGAAGTGCTCTACTTCCCCTTTATAGGATGAAGCCTTCCATTATTGGGATAAAATAAAAAAAAAGAGGAAGGTAGTAGTGGAGATTACTTGGGAGTTCTTTCTGAAGGAGTTTCATAAGAGGTACATTGTAAAGTCCTATAAGGACAAGAGAAAGTAGGCGTTCTTTGATCTGAGATAAGGGTGAAGGTCAGTATTAGAGTGTGAGAAGGACTGTGTTCATTTGAGCATGTACGTGGCAGAGTTCATACCTACTAATGAGGAGAAGTGCAAGAGGTTCAAAAAGGGCCTTAATGTTGAGCTGAGGATATAGATTGCTACCACAAAGATCATAGACTTTTTAGAGTTGGTAGCTACAACATATGACATGGAGGACCTTTTGCAAGAGAAGAGGGAGCTATTTCAGAGGAAGAGATCCTTCACTATAGGTCAGACTAGTTCAGCCCTAAGAGGGGCCAAGAGATAGAGAGAGTACCAGCTTAGTCAACAGTTCTAAAGATAGGCGGGATAATAGTCTCAAAAGTAGACTCTATCTCAGAGACCATCACAGTAGGCCTTGAGTGCTCTGATGCCCATAGCCAAAAGTGCACCTTTGACATGTGGGAGTTGCTAGAGGAGACACTAGGATCAGTGTTAGTAGTAAAGAAGGGAAGCTTGCTTTGCATGTGGAGTCAAATACCACTTCTAAAGGGATTGTCCTTAGAGACAATTAGAGGTGGCATAGACCTAGGCATCAACTATAGTAGCACCTAGCAAGAGGACCAAGACAATAGAGACATGAGCAGCTGAGCACCATTTAGAGATGAGATCAAAGGCTAGAGCTCTGGCATAACAGTATACTATCTATGCCTGAGAGGAAGCTGAAGTGCCAGACATTATTGCTGGTACTTTCTTTTTATTTGATACTCTAGTATTAGCTTTAATTGATCCTAGATCCACACACTCCTACATTTGCACCACACAAGCATGAGATAGGGGACTAAAGCCAGGGTCTATAGACTTAGACATTTAAGTGAGTAACCTAATTGGGTAGAGTGTGACGGTGAATATAGTTTATAGACACTATCCTCTAATAATCCATGAGTAGACTTTTCCAGCAGATTAGATAGAACTTTCTTTTTATGAGTTTCATGTTATATTGGGTATGGACTGGCTGTCAGAGCATAAATTAGTGATTGATTATGAAAGGAAAAAGGTTGAGTCTATAGACCATAGATGGGTAAGAGGTGATAGTTATGGGTAAAAGAGACTCCTTACCTAACATCATTTCAGCTATTACAGCTAGGCAACTAATTTGGAAGGGATTTAAAGCTTTCCTAGCTTTTGTGGTAGATACAAGTACCATAACCCATAGCCTTGATCAGATACCAGTTGTGTTTGAATTCCCTAATGTGTTCCTAGATGAGTTACTAGGGTTACCTCTACATTGGGAGTTAGACTTCAAGATTGAGATATATCTTGGCATGAATCCAGTGTCTATTACATCATATTGAATGGCACCAGTAGAGTTAAAAGAGTTAAAAATGTAGTTACAGGAGCTATTAGTAAAGGCTTCATTAGGCCTCGTGTTTCACCCTGGGGAGCACTTGTATTGTTTGTGAAAAAGAAAGATGGGTTGCTCCAATTGTGCATTGATTATAGGCAATTGAATAAAGTGACATTTAAGAATAAATATCCATTGCCTAGGATCGATGACCTATTTGACAAGTTAAGGGGTACCAATATCTTTTCTAAGATAGATCTAAGATCAGGATATCACTAGTTATATATTAAAGAGAGTGACATCCCTAAGACTGCCTTTAAAACTTGATACAGGCATTATGAGTTCCTAGTGATGCCATTTAGGCTCACTAATGCCCTAGTAACCTTTATGGATTTCATGAACCAGATCTTTAAGCCTTACTTGGATCATTTTGTTATAGTGTTTATAGATGACATCTTGGTGTATTCTAAAACTTGAGAGGAGCATGAACAACACCTTAAAATTGTGTTGCAGACCTTAAGAGAGAAGTAATTGTACACTAAATTAAGTAAATGCGAGTTCTGGTTGGAAGAAGTAGCCTTTTTTAGTCACATTATTTCAACTAAAGGTATCAGAGTGGACCTGAGCAATGTTAAAGCTGTGTTAAAGTGGAATCCTCCTAGGAATGTGATCGAGATTTGGAGTTTCTTAGGATTGGCAAGATATTATTGGAGGTTTGTGAAAGACTTTTTGATGATTGTAGCTCTATTGACCTAGTTAATAAGAAAGGATGTGAAGTTTGAGTGGGATGATAAGTGTCAAGCCAATTTTTACAGGATAAATAGAATGCTAACAGAGGCTCCTATCATTATTCAGGCAGAATAGGGGAAAGTGTTTATAACATACAATGATGCCTCACACAATGGACTTGGTTAGGTATTGATGCAAGAAGGCAAGGTAATTGTATATGCTTCTAGGCAATTAAAGCCTCACGAGAAGAATTACCCTACACATGATTTGGAATTGGCTACTATTATGTTTGCATTGATAGTGTG
>CANXYI010738911.1:0-20952 GCA_948208565.1 Hura crepitans
AAAATACAATTTTTTCATAAATTTAAGTAAAATTAAAATTCAAAAATAATAAAACATTAGTTCGGTTTTACCCAACAAATATGAGCCAAAATCCAAAATTTTCAAAATATTTGAACCCGATTTGACTCAAATAACCCAAAAAATCCGAAAAAGTCAGTTCGGGTTGGTGGGGCTAAAATTTTTTTGTATTTTTTAGATTATTTGGTTCGGGTTAGTTGAAAATTTTTCACATGAATCAATTTTGAATTTAATGAATTTATATGTAAAATTTTGCTAAATTAGTGATTTTATGCTCAATTTTGATGAATTAATGTAATCTGTGGTGGTTTATAAGATATAAAATAAAGTGAATTTTTTAATTTGTGATTTTCGAGTTAATCAAGTTAGGCTCCAAAAATTTTCGGATTGTTCGGGTCAGCCTCGATGAATTTTAGAAGTGAAATAAAAAGTTCATGGTGAGATTAAAAAGAAAAAATAAGTTTAGGAATTAAAATTAAAAAATTAACCTACTATAGCAAGTTATAAGAACTTTGAGAGAAGAAGTTCCAAGTTCAGGGAGTTTTTAAATACAAAATAAAATTAAGGGATATAATAGGTATAAGATCAATAACTGAGTGACTATCTATGCAAATTACTCATGGTTGGATTAATGCATTTTTACAAATATGTCCCTATATGAATGCGGGACATTAATAATCTAAGAAACAATAATTTATATCTGTTAATTACTAGGTATTTAAATAGAGATATATTGGACATTTAACAAGTTAACTATAAATTTAGAAGGGAAAATGGGATTATATTTTTGGACAGACAAAAAAGGAAATGAGAACTATCATTTTGAGATGGATGGAGTATAAAACATTTTCTAACTTGAAAGAATTTCAAGGCAACAGCTTAGGATATTTTCCATGGAAATCCATAGAATACATAGAAATTAAGCTTAGCTAAGAAGATTGAAACCAACTGCCCAAAATAAATTGAAAACAGTGTTCTATCCTATGATATCTCTGCATGGAACAGCTGCAACTGGTTCTCAAAAGTGTAACTTTCATTAGTTGCAAGCCAAAGAAATTGTGCAAAGTAGGCTCTCTTGGTTAAATGCATAGTGCCATGAATATTGCTATCAACAACAAAGACTAGGAGTTCGTTTATATGGAAAAATCAAATGTGAAAATAGTGTGGAATAGGGTAGTGAATTTTGTGTCAGTTTAGAAATGCCGAAAGAAAAATGGCTTCTGAAAGTCATTGACGACATCATTTAAGGTCTAAATATATTGATTATGGTGGAGGATAAGCTTAGCAGAAACTGCAAGTTAGATTATTTTTTAGATATTTGATATATATAGGGTACTTAAGAGTCTCCCATTTGAGCTGTAAGAGGTTGAAACATGACTGCTTAGACTTTGTGTTCACCGATGATTGTGATGACCTTCCAGAAACACTGCTGTTAGTATGTTTTAAAACACCAGGAAAACAAGTTTAAACATGAAGATTCAACCTTTATCTTTAAATGGTATTTTGTAACTGTAATTTTGCAGTCAATTCTAGACGAGTGACAGACTAGAATGACTTAACATATTGGTGGGAGATCCCATAGAGCTTCAATAGGATCATGGACAGTTTCCATATACTCCTGCACGCCATTTATGGCATATAAAGATGCTGATATCTGTCTTTCAACCTTCATCCAGTCAAATTCTGTGAACTCGAGGTCACTTGTCTCGGGCAACAGCATATTTCTGGGAAAATCCAGCATTTCCTGAGTAAATGAAAAGCGATCATATCCAGGTCCAAAACCCCAAGAAGGATCAGATTGAGAAGAAACCAATTCAATTTCTTCCTTGCAGTTGCTTATGTCTGGTTTATATACATCATCAAAAAACTGGGTGTCATTAATTATCTCGCTGGAAGGAGTGTTGTTATCACTCACCATCATCATGCTGCTGCTGCTGTTACTTTTGCTGGTAGCGAGAGTGCTATTTGATGTAGAGACTTCAGCCGTTTCTTCTTTCATCTGTTGTTGCTTTCCTGCTTTCTTGTTGTTGAGGAGATTTCGAATCCTGGAAGCAAGAGGCGAATCCAAGGACACATGAGTGATGAAGTTGGTGCGTGTATTTGAACCACGAAGAAGGCAAGCAGCCTGATCATAAGCTCTAGCAGCCTCTTCAGCTGTCTCAAAGGTGCCAAGCCACATCCTTATTTTTTGTGTTGTGTCTTTGATCTCCGCTACCCATCTACCTGAGGGCCTTTGCCTAACGCCAACAAATTTATTTCTGATCAGCGCCTTTCTTCCCTTGAATTTGCTTGTTTTGTTCATTGGAATATCAGATTTCTCATGCTGGCGATGCTGCTGTTGTTGGAACTGAATTTCCATTAGAAGTTTGTAAAAGAAAACGTGGAAGAAGTTGGATTGGAAAAAAGGAGAGTTGATTTGATTCAAAGAAGAAGAAGAATAGGTACCGTTCTTCCAAGGATGTCTGATAGATGCTGCGTGGTGACATCTATATATATATATGTACACGCACATATAGTTGAAAGGTTCCTTTGAATTTTTAATAGCAACTTGGTGGTCATGATAGGGATAATGCAGAGTTGTTGTTCAAGTGTTTGAAAGCTTGTGATAATCGTACGTTGATTATTTTTACAACGTTAGACAAATTACCTCTCAAAGGAGAATTCTTTCTTTTGGTGGGAGATTAATTTTTGACTCCAACCAAAATGACTGGTTTGCCCTCTCTTTAAGAGGATTACCAAATTAAGTTCTTTGTTGTGGTTACATCTAGCAAAAATTATATTATACAAAAATATGAAACAGTCCCCTTTCCTATGTGCAAAAGAAGTAGTAATCTTAACCTTCAAACAGATGGAAGAAGAAAAACCTGATTACGCAAGGCATGAAATGTAAATCCTTGAGTGGGAAGTATTAATTTATTACCCTAAGGTTAAACTTGGAGTAAATAAGGTGGTCAACATGTGACAAGAGAGTCACCCAAGGCTTAAAGGGTTGCCACCTGGAGGCACCACAATGAAGCTCTGTATAACCCAACAAGGAAAATACAAAAGCTAAAGGTCCAAATTCCAGACTGTGGCAGAGGAGAAAAATGTGGAGACAAAGGAATATCATATCTTGCACTCTGGCGTTGGTTTGAAGGTATTGTTACATTACCAAACAAAACTTTGATTATTTATGGATTCTTTTAGTGCCTTATCTTAACTTTGTTTATTACATCTAATGATTTTCGCTGATTATTTAGAAATAAGAAGATGTCATAGATAGAGCCAAGAATTCACTTTATCACATCCCCAACCACTCTGGACCTTGCACCTTTGTTTCATTATATTCTTTTTCATTTTACTCCAACAATTGTCTGTATCCTCTACACGAAAGCTATGGATTTACTAGTAATAATAATAATAATAGTCAGTATGGTGGGGTATTGTTGAATTGGTAAGTATGAAGAATCAAACAGTGTGGTAGGATATTGTTAAATGCGAAGAGATTGTCCCTTTCCAAGTATTGTAGGATTTGCATTAATAGAAGGATTCTTGATTTGGTGAGGGGACCATATGTATACAATTCATTAAATTTGACCTCTAATTAAATAGTTTTCTTTTCCTTAATTTTAAAAGACAGTAGGTAAGCATGATGTGTCACGAAGAGCCTCCTACTTCACGAGACTGTTTTCTTCCCAATACTGCTTAGCTGTTTTGGCTCACAACCCCAAACCTGCATGGCAGAGGAACAACCAATTCTTCATTTTCTTCCACTTTTAGATTACAACATGTGAAGTGTGGTTCGGGTAACATACACTTCGGCGTTTTTGCAAAGTCAAATCAGGGTTCTAATCCAGCTAGATAAAAACATATAATCTCAAGGATATTACTCTTTTGAAGAACTAACAAACATTGACCAAGAGACAATTTCAGGCAAGCAGGCTGCATAGAGTAGAAACTTGCATCTATTTAAACTGCCAAAGCAAATATCTAGTAGCCTTGAGGCTTGAATTACACACCAAGATCTGTATACAATACTTCTGGTGGAGTAGAATATTTGGAATTTTAAATATACTAGGAAAAGCTGGAAACTATCATGCAATAATAAGCAAAATTGTACAGTAGTTCTAACTCTGTTTCGCCTAAAATTTTTTTGCCATTGTCATGAAATCATTACTAGTACAAACACACAATACCAATGGAAAATATACATGTATATACCAATATGCATGCACTCTGTTTTGACCATTTCACATCCAGAAGAATACAAAGCACCAAAATTGTTCCCAGAATAGCCTCTCAACCGTAATCATAAACCTTAGCTAAGCAAACTCAGCCCCGTGAATTTTGATCTTCTCCATTCTTTTCATCCAAACAAAGAGCACTCAGATTTGTAGTATGCCAAATCTATGCAGCAATTTTTCCTATTTTTCACCTTCATACCAAATTGAGAACCGCTTTACAGAAATTCTTCCAGAGAGCAGTTGATAAGAAAACCATGTAAGGTAATTAAAGCTATACAGTACAAGTAATAGCTTCCCCCAAAAACAATGGCATGCTGCCATTGCAGCTGGAACTAGATTGGCTGGACAGCTTATTTCCAAAGAGGATCATCACTACATCAGCATATCAAGGATGACTTGTGCAACTCCACCAAGGATACAATGAATATGAACATTTCCTGAGGAACTAAGATGACAGAATAGATTGCAATGCAAGTTGCTTCTGTGGCTCCAATGATGACCAGGTTGATGCTAGGGTAGCAGGTGGTACCATCTGTTGAAGTTGCCTCAACAAATTTATCATTCGACATGCAGTTTGCTCAGCTGCCAAGTCTTTTCCTCCACATATGACCTACAACAGCCAGCCATGCAGCAAATAAGATAGATTGAAAAAAAAAAAAGAGTTTATAGTAATAAGAAAGCAGAACTAAGGCGATCAGAAAACAAATGACCATACCTCAGCAAGAACAAGGACGATTTTAGGTAAGTTTTGATTGTTCGGTCCCAAAAGCTCTCTATCTGACCTGCAAATAATTCCACATTTCTCTTTCAATGATCGTGTACAGCAAACGAATCCAAAGAAAGAAAACGAGAGAGGGGCATAGAGTGAAAGAAGAAGGCAAATTATGTAGGAATAAATGACGCATTGGAAGTCCCAGATTCTTACCTTTCAACCATTGAGCAAAGCTGCTCATGCACAAGCTTTGCCTCGATGAAATCATTTTTTATTGGTAAGCAGCTTAACCAGGCAGGAATGACCTGCCAAACGGCACATATATGAGAATGGGAGAAATATCAATGCACCCTATAAGAAACTGCTATACATCTCTTAAAGTCTCACTGATTAGCAAATGCAAAATTTTTAAACTAGCCAAAAATCTATGTTTACATCACATTAAGAGTCATCATTATGCACAGAAGCAAATCCATAATTGTCCAGTAAATTGAGGCGACCTAACAACTTAATTTAGAAATTTCAATTACAACCTTCAAGATATAATACTCTATCACGCAGAAAATAACAAGTGGCATTCCAGAGGAACCGTTATCTGAAAGAGTCAATCTTAGACATCTAGGAAAGCCACTGCTTCCTACAGAAAGTGAGAGTCACTTTTGATAACGCAAAACACCTCACATAAACCACATCGAGGTCAAGCCGTAATGAAAACTAATGTCAGTAAACCAACCTTCAGATCCTTGGAAAAAAAGATTACGGAATTTAGCAAAAACATGGAAAAAGGCTAAACAACTCAATACTCACTTAAAAAACCAGGAAGTTCTAGAAAACTGTACATAGTGTGTCATAATAAATGGAAAGGGTAAAAGAAAAGAGAGAAATCACATAAGTGCTAATGCATTAATGATGTGAAACAAAATTAGGCATATCATATCCCAAAAGCTCCCAAATTATAAATAATTTAATCTTAACGTCAGTCAATCATGTAAAAAACTGAGGAATGATCAAAGCATAAATCAAATAAATATAAATACCTGTGATGCATCTATACTATCCCGATGGAACTGGCATATTTTCCCAAGAGCTGAAACTGCATTGTCATAGGCCATCACATTGTCTGAATGAAGTGCATTAGGATCACGTATTACGACATTCAACTTTGAAAGGGCCTCTACAAAAAAGATTGCAAAAGCATCCCCTATACATTAGAACGGCAAAACAAACCCAAGGAGAAAGGAAAATATGCAACAGAAAAACAAACGACCTCCAACAAGTGGTTTAAACACAGATGCACCAAACTCTGCACAAATGCCAACCCCGTACAGAGCTGCCTGAAATGCAATAGTGCATTTATCTGGTAAGAGAACCCTCACTTACAATAGAATTTGTATGAAAAAAGTTCCTAAGCACACACCTGGCGAACATCTGGATTTTTGTCATTGCAGGCTTCCAAAAGGAAAGGAACATAGGTATCATAATATCTGTTGCAGCAACAAACAGAATAAGTATGTAGAAAGAACTTTGACCCAGTAGGTATCCAGAAAGGCAGGAAATGCTTACTTAAGCGCAGCTTCTCGGCAATGCTCCACAATGTCATCAAATATGCAAATAGCAATCCTCCTCTCTTCTGCAGTTTTATCCTTACCCTTTTCAAGCAAAAATTTAATCAATAAGTACAGAACTATGGTCAACATTTTTTACTGAGCCAGAGACAAGATAGCAGAATCATATTGTAATCAATCTTACAAAATCAAAAGGTAAGAAGTAAACAATACTAAAATGCATGGATGTCTACTATTAGATTAAATATCAAAACTTTCAATTAAATGGACGAAGTGATCCCCCTCCAACAAGTCCAACAATTTTCCATTTGAGAAAGACAATGAATGGACAAAATAAATGGTTCACCCTTCACTGCCTGTAGTTGAGTCTGTAAATTATAATACATCATCTTTAGCCACCATAAAATAGCTAATAAGGGACAATGTTACAGCTGGTTGCAGTAGCTGGCAGAACAGAATAATGTGATCTTGTGATTTGTTTCCTTTCTTTAATTTTCAGACTAGCTAGGCATAATTATTGTGATTTCTTTCCTTTCTTTAACTTTAGTTTCCTAGACTAGAAGAGTTTATTTTAGTATGTCTCTATAATTCAGCCTTAATTTGGACTTTCCACGTTTGTAATAACAGTCTCTATTTTAAGAGACTGATGAATGAGAAACAGGCAAGCAGAAGTTAAAAAGAAACCTAAGAGATTTGGGTCTCTCTCTTTAAGGAGTCCTAAGGTACAAGCTCCCTTTGATGAGCTTGATTACTTTGTCAAGATAGGTCGTTCAAGAAATCAAAATAAAGCAAAGAATCTGCTGTCCAACGCAGATTTCCCAATTAATCGCCCTTGGGTCTCTCTCTCTTTAAGGAGTCCTAAGGTACAAACTCCTTTTGATGAGCTTGATTACTTTATCAAGATAGGTTGTTCAAGAAATCAAAATAAAGCAAATAATCTGCTGTCCAACGCAGATTTCCCAATTAATCGTTCAGGGACACAATCCTTGTCTTGTGGTCTTAACATGATATTAGAGCCAAACACAATGGGCAATTCTAGTTTGAATAATGACATTCTGTCCCTTCTTCAAGAAGAACGAGCAGCAAATGCAGCTAGGATTGCAGAAGTTGAAATGCGGTTGGGCAGCCAGCTGCAACAACTATCTCTACAGTTACACGAGATAGTTGCTGGGTTATCCCACAACATCGGACGAAATTCTGTTGGAACTGCCAGCAGCAGCACTTATGGGCAGCCACAAAACCAAACAGCCCCTCGTGTGGAAGGAACGCTATTAGGTGGAGTGGTTCATCGATATACTAAATTGGACTTTCCAACTTTTGATGGGATAGAAGACCAGCTAATTTGGTTGCATCGCTGTGAGAAATTTTTCTCTAATCAGCGCACAAATGAGGTTGATAAGGTGGGATTGGCAGCATTTCACATGTTAGGAGAGGCACAATTTTGGTACCATCAATTGGAACAAGAAAATTTCTCAATTGATTGGGCAAAATTTAAGGAATATTGTACTCTCAGATTTGGACCACCAGCCCACAGTAATCCATTGGGTGAGTTGGTTAATATGAAAAAAATGGATTCAGTCATAGAATATCAACGTCAATTTCAAGAATTGTTGGCACGGGCAAGTATGTGCGTGCAGATCAGTATGTTAGTCTCTTCAATGCAGGGCTGACCAACTCAATTCGACTTGACTTGACCTTGAGATACACAATCCGCCAAATTTGGTTCATGCCATGAATTTGGCCCGGGCTTTTGAGAAAAAACAGCAAATATTGCTAGAGTCAAGCGTAACATCATCTCTCCCCTCTCCTATTTCCAAAGGTAACTCTAAACCGGGTGGATCACTGTTACAGCTAGTGGAAGAAGTAATTTGATTTCTTTCATTTTATTTAGTTTCCTAAATTAGCTAGCTGATTATAAATTGAATTAATATGGTTTCTTTCCTTTTTATTTTAGTTTCCTAGACTAGAAAAGGTTTATTTTAGTATCTATATATTTTAGCCTTGATTAGGGGACTTTCCTTATTATTGTAATAATAATCTTTATTTAAAGAGATAAAAGGAATAAAAATAAAATGAGCAGAAAATTAAAAGTATAAGTGATTGGGTTCTCTCTCTAACGAGTCCTAAGGTACTCAACTCCCTTTGACGAGCTTGATTTATCGCCCAGTGTTCCGATCCACAAATTGGGACCACAACAATCATCAACTGCAGCAAGTACATTTTCACCTTCCGTTAAAAGGTTATCTAGTGCGGAGTTGGCCGAACGAAGAGCTAAGGATCTATGCTACAATTGTGATGAACTATTTTCAGCTGGGCATTCAAGAAATAAAGGATCAAAATGACATGGAGGCAATCCAAAATGAACATGGTTAATCACAGATATCCTTGATTGAACTTGAGGACAAGCTCAAATTCCAGGAGGGGAGTATTGTTACAGCTGGTTGTAGTAGCTGACAGAACAGAATAATGTGATCTTGTGATTTGTTTCCTTTCTTTCATTTTAGTTTCCTAGACTAGAAGAGTTTATTTTAGTATGCCTCTATAATTCAGCCTTAATTTGGACTTTCCATGTTTGTAATAACAGTCACTATTTTAAGAGACAGGTAAATGCAAAATGGGCAAGCAGAAAGTTAAAAAGAAACCTAAGAGATCTGGGTCTCTCTCTTTAAGGAGTCCTAAGGTACAAGCTCCCTTTGACTAGCTTGATTACTTTGTCAAAATACGTCGTTCACGAAATCGAAATAAAGCAAAGAATCTGCTGTCCAACGCAGATTTCCCAATTAATCGCCCAATGACATGATCCTTGTCTTGTGGTCTTAACAGATAAACTCACCAAGATATAAATCTGCCATACCTAGGATATCTATAACAAAGACGGCACATCAAATATATTACTGCATAGAAGAATCTAGTAAACAAGGCCTATTTGTAAATGTATCTAACAAGCACCAGCCAGAGGCTTCCATATATTGAAGATGCTGCATAAAAGTACTTACCCACATGGGAGTTATGTAAGACCAAAGCTCATCAAAGAAAGGCAAGAAAGAGATCCTGAATGTCTTAATGAGAGTGCCCAACAAATCACCAACCTTTAATAAGACGATAAACAAGAATGATTAGTTGATTGTCCAAATCTAACAGCAGCAAAGGAACCAAAAAATCATGCCCAAATTCAAGAGTATCAAGGAATTGTACTTGGTCAAAGAGTTCTTCTTCCTGCTCATTTTCCTCCTTAAGCAACTCTCCTTCTTCTGCATCAAAATCCTCTGCTTTGGCCCTCTCTGCTCTTTCCTGCTTTCTGGCTGTACTGGCTGTAATAACCTGTTTTATTTCATCCACAATGGACCTTACTTGGCTTTCATCTAAAAGAGGTCCAGAAACCTGAGGAAGAGAAAGTATCAGCTCATGATAAAAACAATGCAGCTAGGATAAGCTCAATGTTTCAATCAGTCTGTCTAATATTTCCAAACATCACAGTAACCAATATCGAAGCCCACAGATGTGCAAAATATTTGAATAAGTGAAAACTATCTATATCAAATAAACTATCTCACTGACTTTCCAGCCCAAAGAGATCATCAATCCTGAAAGAAAGATAATTTTTACAAATCTGAAAAGCAAGCTACAAAAATAATTTCGTGACGTATAACAATAATGAGAGCTTAAAGCAAGCCGAGAACATTAATGGAAAAACATAAGAAAAAGACAAAGAAAATGACCAGAATAAAATAACCTATCTTAGTCGGCTGGATGGTAGAAGAATTGTAGCCAAAAATTGAATAAAGAAATTGATCAAAAGCAACATTCAAAGAACCTGCACCTTTAAGAAAATTATTCAGACCCTCACAGATTTGCAAAGAGAAAGGGAAAAAATGGTAAAAGCTCCCTGTTGCTTTGATATCTCAAGATAAAACACAAATCACTAGAGGGCCCTGAGACTACTCTAGTTGAATAGTGAAAACTATTTTACATGAAAACTTGAAGGCATTTCGGAATCATCATAATACACAGAAATTGAGAGTATAATGCATTTACATACAGGCCTTTATAGGTGTATGCTTTAACATCCCAAAACGATAACACAAACCTGTAGGCATTCATTCAACGAATCCAACATGCTTGCACAGATTTCTACCTCCGGCTCCTGCGAGATAATTTGCATACAAAACATGAATATATGATCAGACAAATCCATAATATGGACTCTTGAATACACATAATCAGAAGAACCACAAAAGTAACCAAAACAAAACCTTGTGCAATGCCTCCACTAAAGCTGGTATTATGTAATCTGATAATTGCTTTAAATACGATTGATTACGTCCTTGAGATTGACCCTTCTCTATGGCCAACTTAGCTGAACATAGGAGCTCTGGCATAGCTATGACCAAGACGAATGAAACAGCAAGAGTTAGGAAGAAAGCTCCACATGCAGGATACGCATATACTTGAACAGTTGTTCATGTCTACATATAGGAAAAAATGAAAGTAGTTACCAGAAACAGCTGCCTTCCTAACTTCTTCATGGAAATAAAATTTAAGAAGAGGAACTAATGTAGTTGTGACCTGCAGTTTTCATCCATTATTTGATAATGAATTCATTAAGAACAGAGAAAACAAACCTCAAATGCTTCAAAAGTAATTCAACCTGATCAATCCATGGGAAAAATCCTTCCTTCAATTCATCAGCATAGCAGCAGAGCATGTTACAGGCAGTAGCTTTTTCCTCCAGAACGCTAGTCTTGATCCCTATTCTTTTATCCCCAAGAGTGATGGTTTCAATGCTGCAATAAGAAAATAATCCTTAATAAGTAACGTCAATCATATCAACCTTCTAATGAACAAAAGCAAATTTTCCTAAACCCTCATCAAACAAAATTTTAGTTGAAATTATTCATATGAAGTTTAGCAATTTTTTTCCTTTTCTTTTCTTTATATATTTTCAGATCCAACTTTTCTTTTCTTTTTTTTTTCTTTTAGACAAAATGCGGATGAGAGCTCAAGGCAGATCTAAAATTGTAGCTTCCTTATTCCATATATGCATTTGGATAAGACTTTGATTCACAGGGATGAATTCATGAACTAAACAAAATCTCTGCATTTGCCTTTCTAAAAATGCAAGGAAGAATGAACATAATGATAAATCAAAGTGGCCTAATTTAAAAGGAAGCACTCGGCTAGGTATACACTCATGCAGACAATTATTTAGGACCACATTCTTTCTGAGTCAAAACAAAAACCTGTCATCTTCAGCATCAAAATCCGCATCAGAATCTGCAGATGTAATGGTTACATCAGGCTTAAGTTGTGCAGACTGAAGCAGAGGGGGCATCACAACATTCATATATGGAAGAAAATCCTGCCCGAGGCACTTGCAAAGTCTGGCCCATGCCTGCAACACATATAAGCTATTAGATTTTCTCAGGCCCTTAACTATTCAAAATCCACAGAGCAATATGAAAGTCAGATTATTTACAATTATCATGGAAACTGAAATATCAAACCATAACTGCAGTGGTAAAAGAACATACTTGTAACAAGTAGCTTGTCGTTGGATCATCTGCCTCCACTTCAGATCCTTGCAGTGACATTAAGACATCCATAACCTTGAATAAAACAAAAAATATCAAGGTCATAATCGTTTTATGAAAAACTAGAAATTGTAAATTTGTAATGGCTGTGACAAATTGCAGCAAACATCATATCAATGAAGAGATAAACCAGACATAATAGCACATCTGGGAATAAATTAACTGATGACTGTATTGTGTAGAATGTGATTTCTATCATTACCTGCCTAGCATCATTTTTAAATTTATCACGTCCAACGGCCATCCCTACCAAACTAATGCACTCCATAGCCTTAGCACGAAGCATCCGGTTAGACTTTTCATTTGCATTCACCAGAATAGCTTTCAAGTAAGGCATTACAGCATCATAATATTTCTGAAATTGCTCCTGTCAAAATAAAACTACAGTTAAAAAAAAATGCTTGGTTTTACTTGTGAGGGGTTGAAGGACATCTGTCTGGCTGTAGCCATAATACACAGTGATAATCCAGCAGAATTATAATTCATACATCCAGCTCCCATGTCAGAGAGCCTTTCAACCATTCCATCCATATGGGTTAGAAAGGGGAAAAAAAAAAAAAGAAATAATCAAAGGTCAATTAGATAAATTAAAAATTTTAGGAAAAATTACCTGTGATGAATCAGCAACTGATGCTAAAGCTGTTAGGGAACCCTCTTGAACCATTTGCTTCCCATTCTGGATATCAGAGCATGAATAAGCATACATAAAAATATATGAAAAAAATAGAAGAAGATCACGTTACCACTACAAGTAAAAAGAAAACAGGATGCATGAGCTACAATTTCCCCAAAAAAGATCATGACAGGATCCGTGGGCCAAAAAGGGATTGCCAAAAAGTCCCGTATCTTCAAGCAATTACTAGAAAGAACTTCAAAAGCTTTGGATAGAATTCCATTTTAACTTTATCCTTTAACAGATAACAATAATGGAAGCAAAACTTAGAATGCAGCAGGATAAGTTCAGCCAAAATCTAAACCATTTACCTGAAGGAGTATAAGAAGTTTGCTAACAATTCCATCCAAGTATGGTGCCAGAATAATTGGGGTGCAACTTTCACTGAAATTAAGCACTGCTGAAGCAGCATGGGCCTGCAAAGTAAAATAATGGAAACATGGCATAAATGCATGCTGCTGAATGAGAATATGAGATGATAAATCAAGTATGACACTGATTGTTAAACATAAATTTGGGAAATAACAGGTTACTGGAACTACCAAGCAGCTAAAATAGTAGCAAAAACTAATGAAAGACATTAGAATGATATAAAATACATTCCTCAGATAAGCTGAAAATGGTTCAACGTTATTAGGTTATATCTCAAGTAAAACCTGTTAATATAATTATCTTAAAAGTAAAAATTATTAACTTGTTATCATTTTTATCCCATTAGACACGATTTATGTCTGTACTCCATATAACAAAAATGTACCAATTCCTAGTTGGAAATATTACAAATTTCAACCATTGAGCAGAAACTAAATAAATAATTTCTTCTACAAGTTTTTTTTTTTTTCCCTTTTCCAGGAATAAGTGAAAAAAGGCAACTATAGATGTAACGTCGACAGTGAGAAAGCCATAAAATATTCAAAACAATAAAACAACTGCACAAACCTGTACTCGAGGATTTTGAAAATCATCCATTGCTCCAACCAAAGCTGGTATTACTTGATGATGATACTTAACTTGCAAATCTGGACCCAGGTCAGTTGACAATTGCCCAATTGCATTTATAGCTGCCCACCTCACACGGGGGTGGGGATCTTGGAATGAGTTTAAGACCATAGAAACCACCTGCTCGAGGTTCTTTATCATCACCTGCTCCAATAAAGCGAAAATGTAAACAACAGGGCTGCAAGGGAATAGTTTAAAGATCTTGGAAAACCATCTCACATCAAAATATCATACAGTTTTTACTGAAATAAACCTTAAGAACAGCCACGGGAGCATGTAAATGAAGATAAAAAACAATGCACCTAAACAGGCATGGTGAAAAGCAAATGCAGCAAAATTTCAGCCCAGAATGGATGATCCAACTACCGTTTATCAAAACTGCACATGATGCATGTATCTTTTTAGTTCACCATTCACAATAATAGATAGGCTTATCAAGACTCGGGATTAATAGCTCGTTAGAAATAATAACAACAATGCAAACAAGTATACCTTTGAGGAACCCTCAGCTATCTGAGCCAGCGCAATGAGAGCAGCGTGATGCTTCTCCCACTCTGGAGATGCCAAGAAGGCCTGCAAAATCTCAGAAGCAACCGGAACCACAGTATTCCCACCAAGGGAAATGGATAGCCTGTCCAAACACTCCTGCCCAAACCCATAATTGCTAGTCTCCCCAGCATCTTCGTCCTCGCTCTCCGCACTGTGCCACGCAGGTTCATCTTCTATGTCCGACAGCATCCCCATTAACACCATAAACAACCTATGAACAAATTGTGGAAACTTCCTCATCATTCCAGGCGCCCTCTCTCTGGCCTCAGCTAATGTAATTACAAATTCTGTGGCTAAATGCCTCGTCCCTTCTTCTAAACTCTCCGCCTCCGCAATTTGCAACATGTACCCTACGACTTCCACTATTTGCTTCCTCAAAAACCTCGGCTCACTCCCTGCTAATTCAATCAACAATTCAAGCGCTTCTTGCGCCGTTTCCTCCTGTTTGCCATTCAATGCCTCCGTTAAAGTCCGCATCATCAATGGCAACAAATCCTGAAACTTTTCGCGATCGCTGTTGTTCGACAAGCATTGTACGAAACTGATTGTTGCGTTCAGAGCCGCGATTCTCACATCGGCGCTGGATGAATTACTTAAACAATTTAAAAAAAGTTCGTGAAGAGTTCTCAAATGCGGAATTAGGGTTTCGCCTATAAACTGAGCCAACTGAGCGAAAATCAACAGTGCTGATTCTTGGAGATTATGATTCTGGGCGGTCACGCATTGGAACATGAACGGTAACAGTTCAGGCCACCCGCCATCTGGTAAAATGGAGGCAGCAAGCTCTGCAACCGTATCGTTTATCTTTTTACTTATTGATTTTGATGTTTCGCGCTGAAGCGAAGAAAGTAATATGTTCTTAATGGTAGAACGAGTCGACTCGGTTAGCTTAGGGTAGAGGAACGACTCATCGTTGGCAACCGCGCGGGTAAGGTGTTTACGGAGGAGGATAGCGGACATGGCACGAATTTCGGGGTTAGCGGAGGAGGAAAGAAGATGAGCAAGTCTAAGGAGAAGTAAGTCCGGTTGAGCTTGCTTACAGAGGTTGAAGAGAGACTCCGCCGCGGACCGTTGCTCGTTTGAAGAAGACATGAGCTGGTTTACAAGGGTTTCGAATTGGGACACGTCTGGCCCGAGAAGAATGGCGAGTTGCTGCAACTGAGTCGGATCGGCAGCCATGGATAACAAAATGGGAGAGAATCTTGAGGGTTGCAAGAGAGGTGTTGTTTTCTTGTGGTGGCTGCAGAGATGGAGGGAAGATTGAAGGGGTAAAAAAATGGAGGGGTTTGGTTAAAGTCTTATGTGTTTGGGATTTTTATCTCCAGTTTGCATTTGTACCGGTGTGTACCTCTCTCCAATTATTTTCTGCCACGTTAGCCGTAGTGGCATTCGATTCGGTTTTTCTCCAACGGCAACATTGTTCCTTTGTTGTGCTATGGAATCAAATCCTCGTTTTTTCTTTTTTATAAATTAACTACAATTTACATATTTTTACAAAAATAAATTTTTATATTTACATTTATCCTAACTTAACATTTTATTTATTAAAATATCTCAGATTATATGGCATTAAATCGATTGATATTATTGAAAATTATGTTATATTTAAAAATATGTGTAATTAATAATTAATAGTTAAATTTTTTATTAATATTCAATTATTAGCTATTAATTTATATACATATTTATTTATATTTACGTTTTTTAAACATATGATTCACACGTAATTTTGATATATTAAATATAACATTTTAAATATAGGATCAATTTTGTAAGTTTTTTTTTACAATATTATTTTCTGAAAATTAAAAAGAGCATAATAGTAGATTTTTCTATTAATTGAGCCACTAGCGCAAAATAAGAAAAGAGAAGAACGAAATCTAAATGATTTCTAAATATAATTACGGTGTATTGATAAGTATTAATATGCAGTTAGTAAATTAAAAAATATTCTTTATATTTTATTTTAATATTTTTAATTCAAAATATGTATATGTTATATCCGCATCAAATTATTGTTTGTCTAATTTAAAATTTTGAAAGAATCTTATTACGTGTGATTTTTTTTTACAATAATAATTATTGTTTAATTACAAATAATTATAACATTGAAATTCTGAGGCGAGAAAATAAGTGAAATTATTCCGAGATGGTGACAATAATTTAAACTCCAATTAATTTAGCAGTATAATCTAATTAATAGCTATTACTAATAACAACGCGTGTTTTATAAAAGTTTATAGGAAATTGATATGTTTATATTATAAAAAATAATGATATAAAATAATAAAAAATAGTAGGAAAACGACAAATAAAAATAGACTCAATAGATAATAGCTTAGGAAAGGTAGCAAATTGGCAAAAGAATCCAATAATCAACAACTAATTAAAAATAATTACCAAACACTTGTCCTCTATGATTGGATAGTTGTTTCGTACACTGTTATATAAAGCATTCAAATGCCACGTATTAGCCTTGCGGATAAAATGTTTGGATAGTTTACTTTAGTTGCTATATAATGTATGCTTATAGCATTTTTTTTAGGGGTTTTTTTATAAATGTTCTGAAAAATAATTAGATTTCAAAAAAATTATTATATATATATAATTTTTTAATTATATTTTTTTAATTTTTAATTTTAAAATTACTATAATTTTAATATATACATTTTTTAATATTCTAAATTTTAAAAATCAAAATACTAAATCCTAAAATTCTAAATTCTAAACTCTAAAATTTTAAAATCCTAAACCATAAAATTCTAAACCCTAAATCATAGATCATAAACTTTAAAACCCTAAATCCTAAATTTTAAAACCCCTAAAATTATAAACCTTGAGACCCTGAATGCTAAACATTAAATTCTAAAACCTTAAATACTAAGCCCTAAACTTCTAAAACGTAAACTTTAAAATCCAAAATCTTTAACCCTAAAATTCTAAAACTCTAATTCCTAAAATTCTAAACCCCAAATCATAAAATTCTAAATGTTAAATCCTAACAATTAATGATAATTTTAGAGGAGTAATTTTGTACAAAAAATGTATAAAAGAAACAAAATTTTCTTAAAAAAAAAATTGAATTTGAGCTAATAGTATCAAATGGATAATTTTGCGGCATTTTTAAAATAAAAAAATACTAAAAGAGCATATTTAAAAGTTTTAAATAAAATAGGGTATTTTTTAAATTGAAAATAAAAAAAGTGATAAGTGGTTTAATTTTTTTTTATTTATATAAGAGTTAATTTATTTAAATATTATTAAAATTTTGTTAAAGTTAAAAGAATTACATTATATTGAAATATTAGATAATTAATAAAAGTAAAAAATAAAAAAGAAAGTAACATGTGTGTTTGCATTAAAAAAATGTGAAGAAGAAACAGTTTGTTTTGTTTGAGATATTTTTAATTTCTTGAAAAACAATTGGCTTTGATAAATCAAAGTTTATCTTTAAGAAATTATTGCCCTCACTGATATGCTGTTGAGATTATAATAATATTTTTTCAAGATTTTGCAAAAGTTAAAAATAGAAAATTCTAGATAATACAATAAGAATTTTTGTCAAAGAATACATTGAAATTTTACAGATAAATTAATTGGAGAGAAAGAAATAAATTATCTTTAAAAAAATTCCTCAATTAACCATAAACATAAGTATTTATAATATCTAATTTTGTCATGAAGACACATAACGAAATATTTTTAGACACTTAAACAGAAGAGCAGTCATTTATTAAAGTAATTATTCTTCAACTATTAATCAAATCCACCTAATTTATTAATTAATTGATAATTAATTAAATCCAATTTTTAATTAATTAATTTAAATTTTTAAAGGCCAAGGTTCAAGAGTGCCAAGTGCCCGTATTTGACTATAGATATTATTATTATTTTATTTATAGTCAAATTTATATTTCCCTTCAAAAAGCCTCATCAATTACTTTAATTTAAAATATTCAATAAGTATTTATAAGCACTGATTTTTTTCTTTTTAATTTTTAAATGTGGGATAAACTTCATCCTTAAATACATATAATTATTAACTATTATCAACATAATATTCGATCGTAATATTACAAAACAATCACATCAACACTATAATAAAAGCAAATGCGATTTTCAACGCAATAATACAAACAACCTAATAATAATATTGTTAGATTAAAAATATTAACAACTAATAAAAAAAACTAAATTAACCATCCTTAATATGTGAAAAATAATAAATATACTGTTAAAAAGTAAATATTATCTTATCAAATAAGATTTTATATCAATATTTTAGCTAATCAATATACCACCATTACATTAATTTTTTTTATAAAACGTTATATGTATATCTGACCCATCAAAATATTATTTTGTTACTCGAGTTATTTTTTAACAAAAATATCCATTTAATTATTTAAAATAATATTAAAATATCTTATAATTATTAAAAATAGCACAAAAATATCATTATAGTTGTCAAAAATAGTATTAAAATGTCTAATTTTTTTAAAACTTATAAAAGCATTTTATGATACTTTTAATAATTATAAGATAATTTTTAATAAAAATAATTCGAGAGGTAAAATAAAATTCTAAAGTAAATTTTAAAGGCAAAACAATATGTTTTCCCTTGGAGTAAGTGAAATCCAATCCAAATCAACTTTGAGTTGCTGAGCTTTTTCTTATTATTTAGAGCATGTTTGGCATTACTTTTATTTATCTTTTGAAAAAGAAAAGTAAAAATATATTTATTTAGATTAATTTTATTTTTTTAATATTTATTATGAAACATTTTTAAAAACAAAATTTACTTTTTTAGAAACCACCATTAGTGGTTTCAGAATCTTTTTTTACCACCTTTTCTTACTTGTCCTATTTTTCTATTCCCTCCTATTTCCTCTCTCATTTATTTTTACCTCTTTTTTCCTATTTATTCTCTTTCACTTTCATCTAATCTTATTAACTCTAATAAAACAATCATTAGAAAATATTAGACAAACAATAATAAGCAATCTATTACTTTAAGAAAAATAAAAAAATGAAAAAATTTTTTAAATAATACCAATCAATTCTTTAGATTCAAATCGAGTTAATTTTTTTTTTCAAACTACGGATTATTCATTTCAAATTAAGGTGAAACTCGAATAATATCTAAAAATTAATTTTATTATTATATTTTATTTAAATTCTTATAATTAAATTTAAAAAAAAATTATATTTCACATTTTTTTGAGGTTCATGATGTATCATAAAGTTATTTTACAATTAATTTAAAATTCGAAATGTATTAAATTTTATATTTAATTATTTTTAATAAATTTTTATAAATATAAATATAATTTCGATTTATTTGCGATTCAAATAACTTAATCTAAAACATTAGGGTTGTTTAGATCGAGACTTTAAAAACATCGGGCCGAAACGAGTTAAACAAAAAAAAAAAGAGAGAGAGCTCTTAGCGTCCTCCTGGAGGGGACATTAACCCCTCAATTCGGGGGGCACGATTTACTGGAGGGTGGGATCTATTTATCTTCTGAAAAATGATATTTAAATAACATATATGAATTTTTTTTTAAATACCATACAGTCGTTTGATTAAAGACGGCACCTTTACAGCATGTCGTGGCCCAAGGCCCATCGTTCGGCCCCACTTTAATGATGATCAGGCGATTAAAGAAAAGTGGGAATGTGGATTTGGTCAGAGATGTGTTTGACTTTTCACCGTTCGATCTGGCTGACGGTAATGATGATGGCGGCTTCCGAGATCCCAACTGCTGTAATCCACTACGCTATTGCGCGTATCTGTTATAATATTAATTGTATTTATTTATACACTATGGATAAAATGATGCATCTGCTTAATTCTTTTAAAAGTAAAATTGCAAAAAATACTCTTTAATTTTTTTAAAATAAAGTGTATTTATTTTTTATTAAAAATGCAAATTTAATATTTTTTATATCTATATGGATATATTTATATTTGAGAACATTCTTATTTTTATTACGCAAAATGATATATTTGCATTAATTTGAACGATATAAATATTTTTATATTAATTTTTTAACAAAAAAATTAAGATACAAATGTGATTTATGGAGAAAATTAAGCCTTCTTTTAATGGTGGGGTTAGATTGAGAGAAGCCTAGTTTGGTAAAATGATTATAATTTAAGAAATAATATAAATTAATAAAAAAAACTTTTGGTTTTATTTTTTTTTTTAAATAAGTACATAATATTGAAATGAATTCGTGTCTAACTCATTTTAAAAGTTAATTTAAAGAAAGATAATTACATATACCATTATAAAGAGCATAATAATCTTATAATTAATCAATGTCAAATATTCAACAATCTTATAACTTGGATGATTTATTTGAGAAAAATAATTAAAGAAGTCAAAATGCCAAATATTCTACGAACCACCGACTTAAATAAGAAATTAAACCCATGACAATGGACTATTTTGGCTACGAATAGTTAAATGTCGGTGACATCACTCTCATCTTTTAATTTAGGAATTGATAGACTATAATTTGATTTTTTTTTAAATAATGATATGAATTTCAATAATTCTAAATTTTTTATTTTTTTAAAATATATTACATATATATTTAATTTAAAATAATATAT
>CANXYI010738976.1:0-11364 GCA_948208565.1 Hura crepitans
TCCATCTAAGGTAAAATAGGACACAATATATATAAATTGAAATGCATGAGACACAAAAAAAATTAGAATACTATAAGGTATATTATTTAGGCACTTTCATATTCAATTCTTAGTATCAATGGAGTCACAAATATAGATTTATTGTATTTATCAGGGATGAGGTGGTTAGTGTTCGGAGTCATCACTTAGCTCTATAACAGGACCATTAATCTTTTGGCCTAGAAAGGGTTTGAAATTAAATCTTATTTATGCACCAATAATATACCTTGCTTTATATTTGAATGTTTATCAATCTTTTGTCATGTAAGAAAGCATTTTAATTAAAACATTTATGTCACCTTTTCAATTAAGGAAAAGAAATTGCAATATTTAGAATATACAACAAGCATATATGCTGTCCATCTAGAAATTATGTCATGTATTAGTTGTTGTTTGACTTGACAACAAGCTATAATTCCATAAGAATTGGCTATAATTATACAGCTCCCATCCTTAAGAGATTGGCCTTTGTTAATATTCATTTTTAGGTGACTTTTTTTAAAAGAAAACTCAAAATCATTTTATTTAAAAAAAGCACAAGCTAATTAGATAGAAAACCATTGATTTGAGGTTAGTCTTTTGCCATGTAAAATGAGTTATTAATCTACTTATTATAGCGCAAAATAGTTTGAAGAAATAAAAGGTACAAAACCAAATTAACAAATAGAGATTAAGCTATTTGGTTATGTCTCTACATCATCAAGTCGATACAGACTCTTTAAGGCACTGGTCATTGTTCTTGCAGACTACGATGTATCATGGCTAATGTGTCCATTTAGACCTCCTACCTAGTAAGAACGGTCACCCTTATACAACTTAAAGAGAAAGGTTGATAGCACAAATAAAGGTCCAGAATGACCTACTAACAATACTATAGATTTATTGTATTTTATCGGGGATAAAAGCAATTTTTGTATAGAGTTACCACCTGGCTTTACACTAAGACCATTAATCTTTTGCCCAAAAAGGGTTCAAGATTATATCTTATTTATGCCTTAATAATGTACCTTCCTTTATATTCTAACATTTATCAATCTCGTATCATGTGAGAAAGCATTTATGTCACCTTTTCACTTAGAGAAATAAATTGCAATAATAAGAATATACAACAAGCATAAATATGTATTGACATTTAGAAATTGAGTCATTTATTAGTGGTTGTTTAACTTGACAATTACCCATAGATCTATAGGAATTAGCAATAATTGCCTAACTCCCATCTCTAGAAGATTAGCCTTTGTTAAAATATATTTTCCATGTGACTTTTATTAAGGAAAACTTAAAATCATTTTACTAAAAAAATACCATTTAATTATATAGAAAACCATTTGATATGAGTTTAAGCTTTTTGGCATTTAAAACAAGTTATTAAGCTACCTATTATAACCCAAAATAATTAAGAGAAATAAAAAGTACAAAATAAAATAAACAAATAAAATGTAAGATGTTTGGTCTTGTCTCAGTGCTATCAAGTCTGTGTTGACTAGGTAAAGCTTTCATCATTGTTCATACGGACTACAACATATCATGGTTAATATGTTTGTTTGAACCTCCAAGCCAATATGAAAGGTTATTCTTGCACAACTCAAGGAAAAAATTAGTAACACAAATAATGGTCTATGAGAACCTAATAACAAAATAGCAATATCATGTACAATAGAAGTAAGAATGGTCATGATACATGCCTAAAAGATGATTATCACTAAAGGAATGAAGAATTAATTATGAAAAGTAAAACATGATGTTAAATACAAATATTCATAAAGATTAGGATTTAAAGTATATGTTTGTGCAATCTACAATCCTCATGAAAAGGAGTACATGCCGACTACAAATAGATTAAGCATGCGTAAAATGTATACATTCATACAGATTATGATCCTTGTGAAAGGGTGTCTATGCAAACCTCATGTTAATTCCAAAATATTAATATGCATATTAAGGCATAAAGTAATCATACAACATGATAACATCACACAAGCATGTCAACATGGTAAATAGGATAGATTAAAACATGGTATACAAGGCAAATAGAAAATTGTTATCGAACAACAGTCTGCATAAATGTTAGATTGCTCATATGTCAATATATTAAGTTTGTGCAAACCTTATCATGCCTTAAAGTAAGTCCATGTGATTAGGATGTCATTTATAGAATGATCACAATATTTTAATAGGTCTTTACACATAATCAAAATAGTTCAAAATAACAACCTAATCCTATAATTAATATAGGGATTACATAGAACCACCTCATATATGATTAAGCATAGGAGATCATAGGTTCATTGAAATAGTATGAATGAATGAAGATAAATACAGTAAGAGACCTCATATCTTACCTTGTGAATTAGCTTCAAGCAAAAATGCAAAAAGATAGAGTTTTAGACAAACTTATGACTTTTGTGTAAGCAAATGGTCTAGTAGATCAATCCTACTTTGGAGCCTTTCCTAGACTCTCAAAGATTGTAAGAAATAATTCTCATGTATTGATTGATCTTTGTATATTATGTTGAAATAGGTTAATGGGAGGGGTATTTATAATGTTTGTAGATAACTTTCTCATCTAGAAGAAGTAGAGTCCTACTAGGATTAAGAATTAGAGTCCAAATAAGAAAATCATACTTTTGGAAGCTTTTTGTCAATAGGTCCGTACAGACCTAGGCTCTGAGTTTACTTGGGTGGTTTATAAGCCTTAAGCCTAGTTTTATGTTAGATCATACGGACTTTATGGCATCTAATCCATATAAACTTGCACCATAATGGTCTAAAAAGACCATGGTGTTATGTTTTTTGCCTTGCTTAAGCATGTCTCTAGTGATCATTATATGCCTAAAAAATTAAATGGGTGCATACTGCAAAGGCTTCAACTAAGCCCTTCGCTACTGACACAGGTTCCCATTTTTTTTATAATTTGAGTCACACTAAGGGCTTTTTAGGTTAGGTTAAAGTTTGAATCGATAAGAAAGTTTTAGACCCAAAACCTATTTGTCAATAGTTCCCCCCACTTTGGTATGTTGTGAAATGCTAAAGCAATAGTGCACATCAAAGTACCTTAGTTAGAGATAATTACCTAAATTTATACCTACCTGGAACATAGCTACATAAAAAATCAATGTCAGCCTTTTGATTAAAGCAAAAAATTGCTAGATCTGAATTATATATTCCCTTTAAAAAGGAATTGATTGATATTATAAAGATAAACTACATCAAATACGGGTGCCTGCTTGTCCTCGGGTGAAGTAAAAATCTAACTTGATTTGAACATGCCTTTGCTTCTAAAGTTTATAGGTAGACAAAGTTTAAATGTAAGCTATATCAAATATAAATGCCTACTTGCCTTCAGGTGAGATCAAAACATTAAATTGGAAAGTAGTACATGAAATACGAGTGCATGTTTGACTTTAGGTGAAGGTAAACTACATCAAATATGGGTGCCTACTTATCTTCAAATTAATTCAAGACGTTAAAGCTAAAGAAAACTACATCGAATACATGTGCTTGTTCACTTTTAGGTTTGTAAGTTGTAGATGGACTGAACAAAATCTGGTCATGGGTCATAAAGAGTTGATTGAACCAAATCTATTGATGAGTCCTAAGGAGTTAACCAAACCAAATCTTTTAATAAGTCCAAAGAAGTTGAGTGAACTGAATCTAGTGATAAGTCTAGAGAAACTAAATGTTGATTAAACCAAATCTAGTGATGAGAGTGAAAAATCTAAATGTTAACTAAACTAAATCTAGTGATAAGTCTAGATAAGCTAACCAAATTGAATCTAGTGATGAGTCTAGATAAGCTGATAGAACTAAATCTAATGATAAGTCTAGATAATTTGATCAAATTGAATTTGGTGATAAGTTTGAAGCAATAGTTTAAACCATATCTAGGGTTAAGGACATTAATATCGTGCAAGTATATCTATGACATCATGTGCAAATGTGTTGTGTGTGATGTAATTGCATAACTGATGCATGAGTTAGAGGTTTACATGTAGTTAGGCATATGGATGATACATGTGAGTGTGCATAACCTATGTGACTAAGAGATGTGCAAATGTGAATTGTCATGGTCTAATATGGATTAGTGACTTGCATAGGTAAGTTCATGCTTTAGATGAATGAGACTTTTCTATGATATATGAATGAATGTGAATTTATCCTAAATGATGTGCACATGCATGTTACTTCTCTTTTGTGTTCCTAAGTTATGTGAGCTATATGAATGTTGTCTAGATAAGAAGTTTAAGCTAGATGAGGCATACATGTATGCACTAATACTTGTAAACTTAATAAATGTGTATATATGTTATTTGCTTGAAGCATATGACTTCATACTAGATGTGTTGATGCCTAATTAATACAAGTTAGTTAATGATTTGATATATGTGCAATTGTATGAATATGCCTTCATGATTAAATATAGTAAACTAGTTTTCTCTTGAATGAATGAATGCACTATATCCTATAAATAAGCATGAAGGTGGTGAATAAGATGACTCTAGTGAAGTAATTGGATGATTTGATGTGAATATGTCACGAAGGGATGTATAAATGGTAAAGGAAAATATGTTTACATGAATTAAATGACATGTGTATTAGTTCCTAATTTTTTAAATGTGGTGAGGTTCGCTTTTGACTATCTAATGCACTTTTGATGAATGCAATGATGCTTGTGTTTTTTTAACTTATCCTAAATAAATGAGGAATCTTAATGAATGATAAATGCATATACAGGTAGTTGTATGATGAATATATCATTTTCCTAGATAAATGGATGATAAATCCTTCCTTATGATAAATGAATGATAAAGGTAAATGTATTAATGAATACATCTTTTCTTAGGACAGATGAATGAATCCTATAATTGGGGGATGATGAATGCAGATGTATTAATGAATGATGAATACATCTTTTTCTAGGATAAATGAATGAATCCTCTGATTAAGGGATGATGAATATGGATGCATGTATAGGCAAATAGGTGTCTATTCTTAGAATAGATGTATGAATGATTCTATTTTCTAATAGATGGATGTATGGGTGACTATGATTCTAGATGCATGAAATAATGCATGTCTTGTTATTAAGATTATTCTCCTCTCAAGCTTATCATAGAAAAAAACTTGGGTTTAATGAAAGTGAAGGTGCAAAGTGATAGGCTAGTTTAGGGTAACGTGAATAAGATGTTCTATGAAAAAATAGGTTGAGTTATAGTGGTGAAAAGGAATGAAAACTTCAATGAAGGAAGAGAAGAGTAGGTTGAATGGAATGTGGCATAAAGGTGGTGAGGCAAAATGTCAAATCATTGTAGGGAGTATCTAAGCACATGTGGTTGAAGGATGAATGATTAAGATGAATAAGTAGTTGAGCATGCAAATGTATGTGATTGACAATATGGTACCCTTGTTATTAGCTGATCTAAAGATTTTCCAACTAAATATTATCTCTCAACCTCTAATTTTGCCTAGACTGCCCTTTGCGAGTTTTTCATCTAGCAAGGTATGCTCTAATTTTTGCCTAAGTTGCCTTTTGTAAGTTTTTAACCTAGCGAGCTTCTTTACTTTTGTTTTTTTAATTCAGCTCATCCACATTTGATTAAGCCTTGAGATCTGATTATGCTATGTTCAATTAATTGATTTTTGACTTACACCTTTAAAAGGGTTAGATATATTTTAAAGCGAATGAATTTTTATAGATTGTAAACCTAAGTGATATGTCTTGAAGCTTATGTCTTTAAAGGTTCATAGAGCTTTTAAGATTAATAAGTAGTTTGTTTTAGGTGGTAGTTTTGTGCTCTTTAGTGTTTTAAATCTTTATGTTGTTAATCTTTTTGAGTATTGCATTGATGATATCTCTGTGATTAGCTAGTTTGAATATTTTCTAACTGAACATTTTCTCTTTAAGTTTCCCTAACTTTTGCCTAGGCTTATGTGGGAATCATAAAACTCTTTTTCTTTTTAATGAGTGCAACCATAGTTGAAAAAATAATGCTAAACTATTTGAGGCTTAAAGGTAAATTTTTCTATTTTTGTGGGCTTTAGAGTTTTGGTATCTTAGAGCTTTTGACCTTTGGATTTTTGGTGAGTAAGAACCATGAAATGTTTTTCATTTACAATGGTTCTTAGATTTTGAAGGAATTCATTGGATATAACTATTTTTTTTTTAGAAAACATGAATTTGATGCTTTAAGTTTTAGAGCCTATTAAACTTGGACCTCTTTTAAGATTGAAGGAAAGCATTCATTTAGGTTTAATTGCCCCTCATCATCTTATTTTTTTATTTATCTCACATCTCACATTTTAGTATATTTCTTATGCTTTATAAGTAAATATCATGTTTTGAGCATAAAATTTTGTGTAGCAGTGGTGAGCCATTTTCTAGAGAATTATAAATTATTTGTGATACATGTGCATTAAGCTAAGCATGTTTCTTTTTTTTTTCAAATCTCTTAACTCACATTCAAGAGTACCAAGCTTTACAATTAATGACATGAACAAATATGCTTATGAAAAGTTGAAACATTGTTTTTTTAAACCTTAATTATTCCAACATAAAATAAAGAAACAATTTGAAAAGAAAACATAGGCAATCTATCTTATCTTCCTTGGATCCTTCCATATCCATGATTGGTGTGATCCTACAGTTGGTTAACACTTGGCTCATAGGGTGGCAAACTGAATGTTAAGAAGAAAGAACCTCACTTTTAAGAGAATTGAGGGATGACAGTGAGGTCTGGTGATAGGTGGTTTTTAGGATAAGGTATTGCACCATGATCCATGAGGTCTTAGATGGTTTGATGAAGGGCTTTACAATTATTAGTCAAGTGGCTAGTTTTTTGGTGATAAGCATAGTATAGGTCATGGCAATGGTTAGGTGGAAATGGTGAGGAATGGTGTTTAGGTATTAAGGGTTGAAGGAGGTTTTCTTCTTTCAACTCTTTAAGCATTGTGGACAAGGGCATATTCAGATGGGTAAATTTATAGGAAATCTTTCTTGTCCAATTCACTTAGTCATCACTTGCCTTTAAGCCTGTTGGGTTCCATAGAGCACCTTATTATCAAGCTTCTTGTATCTTTTCTTTTATAAATGTTATTATCCTTCATTCTAGTGTTGTCATTGCCTTGCTCATCATGCCTTTAGTCATAAATTGACACTCACCTTTAGTTTTATGTCTAGTTGCAATTTTTGTGGTTAGGAGTATTGAAAGAAGTAGAGGGATGAGTTTTTTTCATTAAAAAGCTTGAGTGAATGATGATCTATGTAGTTAGTTTAATACATATGATAAAATGCATGTTTCAAGCAGTTATAATGATATGTGATGCTTAACTTACATGGATGATTGTAAGACTGAAGGTTAGCAATCCATGTGATATGTACATAATGTGCCTAGACATAATGTGACTGCAAATGAATATGGATATGTGATGGATTCATGTCACACTTATACTAGGTAAGATGGTACAAGGTGAATGAAATCTACATGTTGCCAAAGGGTATACATGGGATGTAACTTTTATGATTCAAATACATGTGACACCTATATTAGATGAGGTAATGCTAAGTGGATGGTAATTTATGTATAGATCAATGATGCATGGCTAAGCCTAAGTAATGAAGTCATAGTGTTTAATAGAAGTAAGCATTATGCATGTGCATGTTATGGCTTTTATGATGCCGATGTTATACATGTTGTATATGATTTCTACTGATGTATAATGTTATGCATGATTCCTAGTGATGCTTATTAATCATTGATCCATTTTCAGGAGGGAGCTAAAGTTGATGTGACCTAGGATTTTCCCCTTTCTAGATTAAAGTCAAATTTTATTTATACAAATGACTAAAAATAAATTCATTATCTTATTTTATTAAAGAAAAAGTAATTGAAAAGATTACAAAAGCTCACAACTAAACTAAACTAAAAAGAAAAAGAAACAAGTTAATTAGGAGAGCTTCAAGCTTCTAAATTAGGTATCTGCTTGGCATCAAAGAGATCTTGGATGACATGACAGAGAGTGGTGCACTTGTATATGAGATGACTTATCACTTATTAGTAAGCACAATATAGATAAAACCTATGATTAAGTGAAGGAGGATCAATCAGAGTCTTTTGTGTTAATGGCTATAGTTTTTCTTCTTTTATAAGCTTATTCAAGCACCAAGATAGAGGTTTGCCCAATTTAGAGAAATGGCGAGTCTTTACCATGTTGATAGTAGTAACTTGGCCCGATTTATCATTTTAATTGGTAGGTTCCCTATTCTTCTTAAATCCTTTATTTTAAAATGCTAGTTCAAGATTATTAGCTATGTCCTTAAACCATTCCTATGTGGTAATGCCTTTAGCATAAAGCCTAACATTTATGTAGCTATTAGCATTCTTGATGAACATCTTGATTTGGTCAGTATCGTTAGGCTTATTCCTTATTTTAAGTACCTTGACCCTCTATTATTCTAAGTAATCTGGGAAAGATTCAATGGGTTTTTGGCATACCAATTCTATGTCTTTGAGGGTTACCTCAATGATTGTGTTATTTGTGTATTACTTATTGAATGCATGGGCTAACTCTTCCCAGTTCACTTTGACCTCCTTTACCAAGCTATGGTACCAATCTAAGGCCTGCCCAGTTAAAGACATGCTAAATAAGCTTATATTTTATGTCTTTAATAGATTGGTCAACCTCATAGCTACTGCATACTACTTTAAGTGAGCTCTCAAGTCAGAATTGCCATTGAACATGCTTAAATTTGGCATCTTGAATTTATGAGGCATGGTATAACTAGGCTTTAAGTTAATGTGTTCTAGGTTGATGTATTTGCCTTTAATCACTAAGTGACTCATAGCTTCTAGCTTTTCATTCAATTCCTTGATAGGATCCTTATTGTCATGCTTGGGTATTGGAACTCTATTATAAGTCAACTTAACAAGTGGTATTTCTTAATTAGAAACCTATTTGTCAGTCATCTCTTTATTGTAAATAGTAGAAGGTTGACCTTTTGATAGTGCCCTAGTTATGGTGGCCATCATCCTTTTCCTTGTATCTTGAAGGATCTCCTTTAGCATGCACTTTGTTACTATTTCATCTCTAAACATGGTTGCTCCTTTTCGTAGCTTAAAGATGGATCAGTGATGCTTACAAAATAGAGGGTTAGTTATAATGCATGAGTTATTGAAGATAATGCAAGATATGTTATGTGATGCATGCATAGGTGTAGATGCATGGCATAGATAGTTAATACGCTAGTGCAATTATAAAATGCATGAACAAGAAGTAAATGAACTTTTACAAGATGGTAACATTTGATGCATGGTTAGTGTGTCATGTGTTAGTGTGAAATGTATTTAAGTCTACATGAGATGTGTTTACAACGTATGAGTGTTAGGATGGAATTATAAAAGTTTATAAAATACATAAGGTATAAGAATAAGAAAGATACAATGTATGCTTGAACACAACAAAGGATACAAGTTAGGATGTACAAGGACAAACACAAGTAGTAAACCTCCCAACCTTATTACTCCAACACACATGGTCTAGCTATTTCTTTCCTAGGTGGGGTTACCTAAGCAACATTGAGGGATACATAGGTTTGATTATAGGCCGAATTAGGCCTAATGACCTCTCATATTTAAAGTGCATGCAAGTATAATGGCCCATGATATTTAAGTCTTATTTAAGGTGAAATAAGGTTGGTCCCATTCCAGATAAAAGGCACAATGGGCTTACCACCACTTTAAATAAGGTTAAACTTAATAGGCCCATATAGCAGTGATAATGTAATTGCAATCACTTAGGGTCATGCAACCTAGGGGAAGTTGCTAGGCTTAACTATATAGGCTTTATGGTTTAGTCTGAGAAGGTTTTATGGTTCCTATAAGCTGTATCCCTCTTAATAGGTCTTTCTAATTAAGGATAATAGCAATCAGTTAGTTCACCATTTCATATATCCAAAGGTACGAGGCTTGTGAAGAATGGATATGCTATCAATTCCCTATTATTTAATGAAAAATAGGGCTCATGGTTCACTACACCATCCAATGTAAAAATCGATATAGTTTATATAAGATGAAATGTACGGGACTAATAAAAATAAGAATATTAGAAGGTATATTATTTAGGCACTTTTGAATTCAATTCTTAAACACCTCTTGCCCAATCCATTTTTGGTTTGGGTAAAAGATGCCACTTCCTAGAAGGTCACCTATCCTAATCTTACTCTCGCCTGTAACTTATTTAACTTGATAAAAAAAATTTTATAATATTTAATGATAAACTAATATATTAGTTAGTTCTAGACCTGACTATACCTAGAACAATAAAGGCTTATGTCTATCTATTTACATCTTGGAATGTATTTCTAATGGCCTTGCTATAATGTCATGCACGTAAACTCCTAAAAATAACAATCATCAAACGTTCAACATGCAAACAATGCTCGTGAGGGACTCATCTTACTTGTGGCTTTAATAAGCTATTTTAGCTAATGCTACGACTCGATCCACCGCTCCGCCCACCTTAATTGATAACTTATGCATTAGCAAAGAAGCTAATGTGTTGAGCGTAATTGCTTAATGATGTATTCTAATGCTATGAAAATTAAATTTTGATTTTTAGTAAATAATAGCCATTAGTGTCAACTCACTCTAACCACATCTTTATTCCCCTATATATTTTTATTTCTTTTATTTATAACATTCCCATATTTATTCTATTCATAATTTTTCTATCTCATCCCAACTTATATTTATATTGAGTGGTGGTCGAGTGTTATTGTCTCCTATGCTCATTTTCAACTATGTGTCTGGTAAAAGTTTAACATATTTCCATTGTGTCATACTTTACTGTATTCCCTAAGAATATGCTCGCATCTTTCCTTAATATATTCTCATTATTTCTATTTATTCCACCTCTTTCACTACATTTGACTTATCATTTTGTCTTTAACTAACTTATATGTGTCTATAATCAATAAAGTTTATTCATAGTTACATTTCTTAATAAACTTATGTCAAATGCTCTATCTTGATATGTATTGAGTTGTATTTATGTATCAATAATGTTCGCTACTATTATGTTAGTTCATTTTATCCATTATTTCAATTCACCTTTTACTTTACTTTATTTCCTTTCTCTTTCTTTTTCTTCTCATTTCCCAAAGTCAAATATTTTAATATCTTTAATGGCACATTAGTCATTTTCGTCTCATTATTCTTTATTTAGCCTATATTTGTTAGGAATACTTTCAACGCTTGATATCAGGATCCATTGTGTACTGTGGTCCACATTTTGGACCTCGACATTTGTACGCACCATCAATTTGATAGT